>JASEVX010000001.1:242735396-242840114 GCA_031761405.1 Serripes groenlandicus
ATTTGTCAACGATATTTGTTTCGACTTGTATTGCTCAGTAGACTTTGAACCGGAGGTTTCGGGTTCGATCCTCGGCCGGGTGTCCTTAGGCCTGTAGTTGTGGAATGAACACGCGAGCGCGGGAGTTTATGTATACGGATTGCTTATCGTTGCAGGTCCGTGGCGCTCCGTGAGAGTCCGTACTTATCCGTGCAAGACCGTTCTAATTCGTGCTAACCTGTACTAAAATCGTAGCGAACCGTTGTTAATCCGCAGTGCATACGCTGTGACACGTGTCATTCCGTACTTAACCGTACCGAACCGTACCGAACCGTAGCAATCCGTATCACTCCCCGTTGTGAACCAGCCCATTTTCTGCATTATCCTTGGTTGATCCGTCAAAACCCGTAGTCAAACGGTGTTGCATCCGTAGCGGACCACGGATATAGTCTTTTCCGGGGTCATCCGTGAGTTTCCATCCGTAGTGGATCCGGCAAGACGATCAGTGAATGTGTGACCGGGGCATAAGACAAACGGGAAAAAATACAGGTAACGTATCGGCCGGGGCGAAGAAATCACTAACGCTCGGTTCATTTAAAAGTCCACTTTCAAGGTATGTTTCATATTCTTTAAAGTTTGTAACGAATTCTCGTCGCTACTTTTCGTTGTGGTTTTTCATCAGAATTAACTAACATACGTAAGGAATATTTGTTACAATAATAATATTCCCTTTTTCTGTTTGTTCCTCTTTTCTATAACATAGGAATTAAGTAAATTTCAAACTAATTCAGAAAACAATATTTAATTCCAATTTAGTATTTGAACGGTTTTTTATCAAGATGTCTATTGTATATTATACATGGTTTATATTCAAATACAAAATACCGTATTCAGTTAAACTTATATTGTTCAGACACGTTAATACATTTTTGAATTAACCTTTTTTATGCTATTTTCGGTGCGTACGTAGGATAATGGAACAAACAATCTAGATCAAGATGAGATAGCAAGCTGATCTCGGTTTAAACTGTTTTCGAAGTTATTTAATAATATTCACAGCAATATAAGGTGTAAGTAAAAAAGTCCTTTATATAGAAAAGAGGAACAAACAGAAAAAGGGAATCTTTTTATTGTAACAAATATTCCTTACGTAGGCCTATGTTAGTTAATTCTGATGAAAACCACAACGAAAAGCAGCGATAATTCGTTACAAACTTTAAACAATACAAGCCGGTAGGCGACGTGGGATTCGCCTTCGCATATATATACATATGAAGAACAAGTCTGATAGGATCACTATTGTGGTGACTTGGTAAATACTGGTGAAAAGTGTGCAGCTTGTAAAAACAATCTCTGGTCAACCAACCATCTGTTATTACCCTGCAAAGACGTACCCGTATACACCGAACCGTTTCGCCTTGGTATATTTTGCAAACTTTCGACTGTAGCTCGGAAACCCGAGGTCGGAGGTCAATGACGTAGAGATACTTTTTGTAGCTCATGAATAGCTCTATGAGATAGTGTAATAAAATCGCTATCGAATACTACCACTGCAGCGCTAGGGGCGATACGTTACCTGTATTTTTTCCCGTTTGGCTTACATCAAGTGTAATGTGGAAGACAACCGGGTATATGGCTAACATTTATGTAAATATATATACACTTCGCAGGATAGGTTCCCAAGTGGTCTAGTGGTTAGGATTCCACGCTCTCACCGTGGCGGCCGGGGTTCGATTCCCCGCTTGGGAAGATTTTTTGTTTTTGATTTCGTTATATATTCTACATTCCGTAATGAGATTCCTCAATGTAAAAGATCTAGGCAATGTACAATAAAATTATTTTCGCCGCGTGTTGCGATTTGGGGGTATTATCGCATCTTCGTACCGTGACAGTGTTCACGAAAAAATGAACTTTTAGTAAATGTGTAGACTTTAAAGACTATTAGATAATATTTTGGTTGTATGCGATTCTAAACGATGCCTACCTGATTGTTCCTCATTTTGGAAAATTGCCCGATAATTAGCCATGTTTCCAGTATGATATATACACAATACATGATACCTTTTCATAAAATCGAAATGTATTTGAGAATTATCCATGTTTCCAGTATGATATATAAACAATACATGATACCTTTTCACGAAATCGAGATGTGCCCGAGAATTAGCCATGTTTCCTGTATAATATATAAACAATACATGATACCTTTTCACGAAATCGAGATGTATCTGAGAATTATCCATGTTTCCAGTATGATATATAAACATTACATGATACATTTTCACGAAATAGAGATGTATCTGAGAATTATCCATGTTTCCAGTATGATATATAAACAATACATGATACCTTTTCACGAAATCGAGATATGCCCGAGAATTAGCCATGTTTCCTGTATAATACGAAAAAACCCCATGAATGGGTTTTTTCGCTTATAGTTAACAGGTGTGAGAATTTTTTTTTTTTTTTTATTTTTTTTTCAATAACCCATGATGCTATCTGAAATGAAACTGGCCAAATCCATGGGGGCCGCCATTTTGGGTATGTATAAAATGAGCCGAGAAACACGGATTGAAAAAAAATTATTGTCGTCTTTTTAATATTTTTTTTTAAATCGATATTTCGGGTATGTATAAAATGACACGAAAAACACGGATTTTTTAAATTATTGTCGTCTTTTTAATATTTTTTTTTTTAAATCGATATTTATTAAAGTGCTGTGTTTTTGGGGAATTAACATTTGTACGAAAAGGTAAAAATAAATGGAACTCTGTAAGAAATATGTTTTCCCGTTCGTCAAAAAAAACGACAGCATTAGACTTCTACGCCTGAACCTAAATGTTGACTGTATCGTAGCCAAAGAAGGATGTGACGTCATTTCCGTAACACTTCATCTTGGCGTAACGTCAATGGAGCCACGTCGTTTCCCGCAAAAAAGTGGTATCAACATGAAATACCCCAAATTCCTATACATGAGCTATTTATCAAACATTGTGGCAAAAGGATAACTTTCTCATAAGGAGCAATTGTTCTTTTAGCGACAATCTTTCCCTAAATCGTCTGTTGCAAAGGCCTCAGAAACCGTCTCTAATAGGGAAAGGGTTTAGCAGAAATGTGACCCCTTACATCATTTGTTCCAGTCATATTGACTGGTTGACAAAGGCAGTTGCCAGGTGGCATCAGCAAAGAGCTGATCTTTTTGCTTCTTTATCATAATGCAGGTGATCGATTAAGGATCATCTTGGCCATCATGTTTTAACCTCGTTCATTATAAATGTATTCCTTGATTTTCTGAAAGTCTTTACTTTATTATTTTCTGTTCGTAATAATAGACGACAGCAATACGAATTCCAAATATTTTTTGATAATGCACGAAACATGACATTAACATTATTATTGTCTAGTCAATTACTTATAAATCCTTTTTTATGGCCAAAGTATGCTCTTTAATTTTTGTTTATAATTATCTTGCGTTTTTTCGTAAATAGGTAGCACCTATAGATATATTATATAAACAATACATGATACCTTTTCACGAAATCGAGATGTATCTGAGAATTATCCATGTTTCTAGTATGATATATAAACATTACATGATACATTTTCACGAAATAGAGATGTACTTGAGAATTAGCCATGTTTCCAGTATGATATATAAACAATACATGATACCTTTTCACAAAATCGAGATGTATTTCACTTACACCGATCAATAATCCTCTCACACGGTAAGTCACATGCCCTATCTCAAAAGTTTGTATTGGTTAGAGGTTGCTCACTCCGCGAGCATGTAGGCCTTCTAAAGATTCAGACGTTACTTCTCAAATAAAACAGAGACATGTATTTATATATATTTGCATATAGAAATTGAATGATTTGTATTTCAAGTTATTTTTTCGTGAACACGTTACAGTTGAAGGAGATGCGATAAGACCCCAAATTGCAAAAGGCGGCTGAAATAACTCAATTGCATATTCGCTAGGTCTTTTCTCATTTATAAATCTCATGACGGAAATAAAGAATAATCAACGAACAAAAATCTTCCCAAGCGGGGAATCGAACCCCGGCCGCCACGGTGAGAGCGTGGAATCCTAACCACTAGACCACTTGGGAACCTGTCTCATGTGGTGAAAATATAGTTACATAAATGGAGGCCATATACATGTTTAAAATCGCATACAACAAGCATATAATCTGAAAGTATATCAAGTCTGATAATTTACTAAAATGTATAACGCACAATAAAGCTATGATAATTATACAACTGATTAAATGAATCAGGTTAATCAAAGACATGTAAATACATGTATGTATATATACGTCTCTATGTTCAGTAAAAGTCGCATTGATACATTAAACAAGACGCTTGCAAACGTTACGAAAACGTTACGAAAACGAAAAGCCGGCTACCATCGTTTAAAAAGTCAGCCTTCTTGAAATTGAAATTAAGCGCCTTTTATTTTGTAATCTCATTAATTCCGAAACTATGGATGGTAAGTAATGGTTAGACAAGATGAACAAATATTGAACTTTAAACAGACCAGTAGGACTACTGTTCACCTTTACTCTCATCCGTATCACTCTATTAAGCCTACAACTTCATCGTTACTCTCATCCTTCCCACTCTAGTAGGCATACAGTTCATCGTTACTCTCATCCGTCCCACTCTAGTAAGCCTACAGTTCATCGTTACTCTCATCTCCCATTAAAGTAGGCCTACAGTTCATCGTTACTCTCATCTCCCATTAAAGTAGGCCTACAGTTCATCGTTACTCTCATCCGTCTCACTCTAGTAGGCCTACAGTTCATCGTTACTCTCATCTCCCATTAAAGTAGGCCTACAGTTCATCGTTACTCTCAGCTCCCATTAAAGTAGGCATACAGTTCATCGTTACTCTCATCCTTCCCACTCTAGTAAGCATACAGTTCATCGTTACTCTCATCCGTCCCGCTCTATTAGGCCTACAGTTCATCGTTACTCTCATCTCCCATTAAAGTAGGCCTACTGTTCACCGTTACTCTCATCCGTCTCACTCTAGTAGGCCTACAGTTCATCGTTACTCTCATCCGTCTCACTCTAGTAGGCCTACAGTTCATCGTTACTCTCATCCGTCTCACTCTAGTAGGCCTACAGTTCATCGTTACTCTCATCCGTCTCACTCTAGTAGGCATACACTTCATCGTTACTCTCATCCGTCCCGCTCTAGTAGGCCTACAGTTCATCGTTAATCTCATCTCCCATTAAAGTAGGCCTACAGTTCATCGTAACTCTCATCCGTCCCGCTCTAGTAGGCCTACAGTTCATCGTTACTCTCATCCGTCCCGCTCTAGTAGGCCTACAGTTCATCGTTAATTTCATCTCCCATTAAAGTAGGCCTACAGTTCATCGTAACTCTCATCCGTCCCGCTCTAGTAGGCCTACAGTTCATCGTATCTCTCATCCGTCCCACTCTAGAAGGCCTACCGTTCAACGTTACTCTCATCCTTCCCACTCTAGAAGGCCTACAGTTCATCGTTAATCTCATCCTTCCCACTCTAGAAGGCCTACAGTTCATCGTTAATCTCATCCTTCCCACTCTAGAAGGCCTACAGTTCATCGTTAATCTCATCCTTCCCACTCTAGTAGTCCTACAGTTTATCGTTACTCTCATCCGTCTCACTCTAGTAGGCATACAGTTCATCGTTACTCTCATCCTTCCCACTCTAGTAGGCCTACAGTTCATCGTTACTCTCATCCATCTCACTCTAGAAGGCCTACCGTTCAACGTTACTCTCATCCGTCCCGCTCTAGTAGGCCTACAGTTCATCGTTACTCTCATCTCCCATTAAAGTAGGCATACAGTTCATCGTTACTCTCATCCTTCCCACTCTAGTAGGCCTACAATTCATCTTTACTCTCATCTCCCATTAAAGTAGGCATACAGTTCATCGTTACTCTCATCCTTCCCACTCTAGTAGGCCTACAGTTCGTCGTTACTCTCATCCTTCCCACTCTAGAAGGCCTACAGTTTATCGTTACTCTCATCCTTCCCACTCTAGTAGGCCTACAGTTCATCGTTACTCTCGTCCGTTACTCAGAACTCCTACTCTAGTAGGTATTGCGTTCACAGTTACGCTCATCAACCACTATAGTAGACTTACAGTTTACCGTAAATCCCCTGTCCACCTACAGTTCATCGTTACTCTCATCGCCCGCTCTAGTAGGCATACAGTTCATCGTTACTCACGACTCCCGCTCTAGTAGGCATACAGTTCATCGTTACTCACGTCTCCCGCTCTAGTAGGCCTATAGTTCACCGTTACTCAAGTCTCCCGCTCTAGTAGCCATATAGTTCACCGTTACTCACGTCTCCCGCTCTAGTAGGCATATAGTTCACCGTTACTCACGTCTCCCGCTCTAGTAGGCATATAGTTCACCGTTACTCACGTCTCCCGCTCTAGTAGGCATATAGTTAACCGTTACTCACGTCTCCCGCTCTAGTAGGCCTATAGTTCACCGTTTCTCACGTCTCCCGCTCTAGTAGGCCTATAATTCACCGTTACTCACGTCTCCCGCTCTAGTATGCCTATAGTTCACCGTTACTCACGTCTCCTACTCTAGTAGGCCTATAGTTCACCGTTACTCACGTCTCCTACTCTAGTAGGCCTATAGTTCACCGTTACTCACGTCTCCTACTCTAGTAGGCATACAGTTCACCGTTACTCTCATCTCCTACTCTAGTAGGCATATAGTTCACCGTTACTCACGTCTCCTACTCTAGTAGGCATACAGTTCACCGTTACTCTCATCTCTCACTCTAGTAAGCCTACAGTTCATCGTTACTCTCATCCGTTACTCAGAACTCCAACTCTAGTAGGTATTGCGTTCACAGTTACGCTCATCAACCACTATAGTATACTTACAGTTTACCGTAAATCCCCTGTCCACCTACAGTTCATCGTTACTCTCATCGCCCGCTCTAGTAGGCATACAGTTCATCGTTACTCACGTCTCCCGCTCTAGTAGGCATACAGTTCATCGTTACTCACGTCTCCCGCTCTAGTAGGCCTATAGTTCACCGTTACTCTCATCCTTCCCACTCTAGTAGGCCTACAGTTCATCGTTACTCTCGTCCGTTACTCAGAACTCCTACTCTAGTAGGTATTGCGTTCACAGTTACGCTCATCAACCACTATAGTATACTTACAGTTTACCGTAAATCCCCTGTCCACCTACAGTTCATCGTTACTCTCATCGCCCGCTCTAGTAGGCATACAGTTCATCGTTACTCACGTCTCCCGCTCTAGTAGGCATACAGTTCATCGTTACTCACGTCTCCCGCTCTAGTAGGCCTATAGTTCACCGTTACTCACGTCTCCCGCTCTAGTAGCCATATAGTTCACCGTTACTCACGTCTCCCGCTCTAGTAGGCATATAGTTCACCGTTACTCACGTCTCCCGCTCTAGTAGGCATATAGTTCACCGTTACTCACGTCTCCCGCTCTTGTAGGCATATAGTTAACCGTTACTCACGTCTCCCGCTCTAGTAGGCATATAGTTCACCGTTACTCACGTCTCCCGCTCTAGTAGGCCTATAGTTCACCGTTACTCACGTCTCCCGCTCTAGTATGCCTATAGTTCACCGTTACTCACGTCTCCTACTCTAGTAGGCCTATAGTTCACCGTTACTCACGTCTCCTACTCTAGTAGGCCTATAGTTCACCGTTACTCACGTCTCCTACTCTAGTAGGCATACAGTTCACCGTTACTCTCATCTCCTACTCTAGTAGGCATATAGTTCACCGTTACTCACGTCTCCTACTCTAGTAGGCATACAGTTCACCGTTACTCTCATCTCTCACTCTAGTAAGCCTACAGTTCATCGTTACTCTCATCCGTTACTCAGAACTCCTACTCTAGTAGGTATTGCGTTCACAGTTACGCTCATCAACCACTATAGTATACTTACAGTTTACCGTAAATCCCCTGTCCACCTACAGTTCATCGTTACTCTCATCGCCCGCTCTAGTAGGCATACAGTTCATCGTTACTCACGTCTCCCGCTCTAGTAGGCATACAGTTCATCGTTACTCACGTCTCCCGCTCTAGTAGGCCTATAGTTCACCGTGACTCACGTCTCCCGCTCTAGTAGCCATATAGTTCACCGTTACTCACGTCTCCCGCTCTAGTAGGCATATAGTTCACCGTTACTCACGTCTCCCGCTCTAGTAGGCATATAGTTCACCGCTCACGTCTCCCGCTCTAGTAGGCATATAGTTCACCGTTACTCACGTCTCCCGCTCTAGTAGGCATATAGTTCACCGTTACTCACGTCTCCCGCTCTAGTAGGCCTATAGTTCACCGTTACTCACGTCTCCCGCTCTAGTATGCCTATAGTTCACCGTTACTCACGTCTCCTACTCTAGTAGGCCTATAGTTCACCGTTACTCACGTCTCCTACTCTAGTAGGCCTATAGTTCACCGTTACTCACGTCTCATACTCTAGTAGGCCTACAGTTCACCGTTACTCTCATCTCTTACTTTAGTAGGCATATAGTTCACCGTTACTCACGTCTCCTACTCTAGTAGGCATACAGTTCACCGTTACTCTCATCTCCCACTCTAGTAGGACTACAGTTCACCGTTACTCCCATCTCCACCTCTAATAAGCCTACAGTTCACCGTTAACATCTGTCAAACTAGTAGGCATTTTCCTTACTGTCTCGTCCTTTGGGAAGCTTTTAAAGCTCGTCCTTCGCATGTTAAAACATACCCTACCACACAATCTTTGGGCATTTTATTTCTCTTTAATTATTCCATATATATCGATGCGTTCACGATTTACACTGTCAACATGATGACTCCTCGTTAGCACGTCACTTCCGGTATATTTTACGGAAATTGCCGCTTTTTTTTTTTTTTTTTCGTTAATCACGACCTAGCTTATTTTGAGTCCGGATTTTAAATGTTTATTAAATACTTTTTTGATATTTTTCAATGAAAAATCTTATGACAATAGGTTAATATGACTTATTGCGTATTTGAATGTCATTCTTGGTTTGCTTTAAGTCTGGAGTTGCCTTGATTTTGTAATAGACTACAACTTGACGGAGCCAGGTGTTTTGGGTATTATCTTAATTACATATGTCGTGGGAATTCCGTACAAACGCACATGTCTCACCAGAGTTTTCATGTAGTTCTTACCGTTGTCGAGACCAGGTATGCCTACGTAGCGACTGATCAGCATCTTGCTTTTAACAGGTCCATTTTGATGTATTTTCCCTCTTTATATTTTGTTCGTTATTCAGGTGATATTCTGGTTATGTTAATTTAAACTGATTTCTCCTTCACTTTTCTCTTTCACGTGTCAATAATCTGCTCACCCGGAAAATTGTTTTACGTAAGCCACATGTCTCATCTTGATCTAGAGTTTGCTCAGTCCGCGAGCATGTAGGCCTACTAAAGAATCAGACGTTACTTCTGACATGAAAGAGAGATATGTATTTATATATCTCTGCGTATAAAAATTCAATAATAGTTATTTAACAAATTTCCTTTTTCGTGAACACTGACAAGTTAAGGAGACCCCAAATCGCAATAATTGTATTGTACATTCGCTTGCTCTTTTACATTTACGAATCACATGACGAAAATGTAGAATAAACAACGAAATCGAAAACAAAAGTCTTCCCAAGCGGGGAATCGAACACCGGCCGCCACGGTGCGTGGAATCCTGACCATTAGACCACTTGGGAACTTATTATGTGTAGTGTAGATATATGTACATAAATATTAGTGCATATACCCGATTGTCTCCCACATTACACTCGATGTAAGACAAACTGGAAAAAATACAGGTAACGTATCGGCCGGGGCGAAGAAATCACTAACGCTCGGTTCATTTAAAAGACCACTTTCAAGGTATGTTTCATATTCTTTAAAGTTTGTAACGAATTCTCGTCGCTACTTTTCGTTGTGGTTTTTCATCAGAATTAACTAACATACGTAAGGAATATTTGTTACAATAATAATATTCCCTTTTTCTGTTTGTTCCTCTTTTCTATAAATAGGAATTAAGTAAATTTCAAACTAATTTAGAAAACAATATTTAATTCCAATTTAGTATTTGGACGTTTTTTTATCAAGTTGTCTATTGTATATTATACATGGTTTATATTCAAATACAAAATACCGTATTCAGTTAAACTTATATTGTTCAGACACGTTAATACATTTTTGAATTAACCTTTTTTATGCTATTTTCGGTGCGTACGTAGGATAGTGAAACAAACAATCTAGATCAAGTTATTTAATAATATTCACAGCAATATAAGGTGTAAGTAAAAGTCCTTTATATATATACAGAATGCAAAGTGAGATTACGCACATGGTATAGTCTCACACAATTAACATGGTTTACATTGTTTGCGACTCCGTTTATAAACTTTACAAATATTTACAAGAAGAATTTTGATGCAAAGCATCAAAGACGCCGCGCATGATTTTGAAGCATGACTTAAAGGAAGCAGCTGCAGTTCAGTACATTTAAATAACCTGTGCAAGCAGACAGGATGTAAATATTTCGAACAAGAAGGCCAAATGTCCCTTTATTTTAAACAAGAAGACCAAGATGTGCCTTTATTGTTCACCTGGCTACCATAGCCTATATAAAAGGGTAACCAAGAGCAGAAAGGGTAAATATTGACGTAGGGATTAAACGTTTTATATGCTACGATCTTTGTGATATTCAGCATGTGAAGTTTAGTCGTAAAATGACAAGTTTAGTCCTGAAACCATTTGGTTTACGGTTTGCTAACCATTCACTGCAACTATAATGTGTCATACAAGCTGAAGTTTCTCAAGTGTTTTTTTGTTACCAATAAACTGTTTTAAATCCTCTAAATAGATCCATTAGATAAGAAACAAACATACGTGCTTAAATATTATAAGTTAAGTGTGACACAAGCTTTGTAAGGAGAGGGGGAAGTCTTTTCTCCTTCCAGTTTAGCAGAAGTATAATAGCAAAAACGGGAGTATATAAACAAAAAATACGAAGTAAATAAAAAACAAAAAGAAGATATTTATGATCAAGATTGAGCATTATGAAAGTTCACATGTATAGTCAACATATAGCAAGAATTATTAAGTCTGTTTTGTTTGTTTGTAATGTCACTTTAATGGTTTTGAACATGCCAGTAGAAAACTGAAAAATAAACAAAAGAAAATGGTCAAGTCAGTTCCCCAAGAGCAAAGAGCGAAAACCAGTTGGTACGAATCGTTCATCTCGAACGAAACATGAAAAACCGGGTACGAATCCAATGAATTTTAGAAATCGGATGAAATCGTGAAAGCAGCGAAGTATTCATAACGGAAGGAAGCAGAGACAACTTAATTACTCTATGGGAACCGATGAGAATGATCGAAATCGCCAAGCGATGACATGCTGCATTTACAAATAGAACGGGTCACGTTACGGCCATGCCTATTGCATAGTTGGGTTATAGTTGTTTTTACAGTTTCTAGAATTATACAGTAATATCAGGTAATATAGTGTTCCTGGTAATATTTAGTAATTAAAATGAATCATCATTGATTTTTTAAAGATTACCTATTTATTTAAAAATCTCAATATTGTAAATAAGCAAAAACCTCGCCAGAAACTTTTTTTTGAGCTTTGATGAATCGGGTCGTAAACAAAACTATAAAAAAAGCGTAGCCTAGGAAGTTAGGGGAAAGTTATTAAATACCCATTAGATGTGTCTAAAGTTTTTTAATAACGGTAGAACCATGCCTTTTTTGTATCTGTTTGTGTCTTAAATCATTTCATACAATTAATTGATTCATAAAGTGTTTTTTGTTTTCAACAGAGGTTTGTTTAACAATAATAACATTGGTTTCTCCCTTTTTCGATTACGTCACCCCATGGTACAAAATTAAAACCTATCCCATACTGACGCCGCGCTTCGCTTCCACGCGGCGTCAACAAGTGGAGAAAATAAAGAGCTCTGTCCACATACTCAATTACACTAATGGATTCTTCATACAGGCGGTCTTCAAGGGTAATTCCCTTTTCGTGAACACTGTCACGGTACGAAGATGCGATAAGATCCCAAATCGCGGCTAAAATAATTTTGTTGTATATTCCCTAGATCTTTACATTGAGGAATCTCATTACGGAATGTAGAATATACAACGAAATCGAAAACAAAAAATCTTCCCAAGCGGGGAATCGAACCCCGGCCGCCACGGTGAGAGCGTGGAATCCTAACCACTAGACCACTTGGGAACCTGTCCAACCTCGTGTAAATATATTTATTTAAATGCAGGATATATACATGTTTAGAATCGCATACAACAAAAATGTAATCTAAAAGATTATCAAGTCTGACAATTAACTCATATTTAGTGATCGGAGCAATAAAGCTATGATAATTATACAACTGATTAAATGAATCAGGTTAATCAGAGACATGTATATATATTTAAACGTCTCGTTGTTCAGTAAGACGCACTGACACGTTACAAGAGACGTTTGCAAACGTTACGAAAACGAGAAGCCGGGCACCAGCATTAAAAAACATGTCAGCCTTCTTGAAATGGAAATTTAGCGCTTTATATTTTTCAATCTGATTAATGTCAAAACAATGGATGGTAAGTAATTGGTTAGACACAAAGAAAGACATTGAAATATAACAGACCAGGGCCATTCGTTACAAAATGTCGCTTGAAATGCTACCTTTTCTTTAATTACAGAAAAATGTAGTTTCGCCCCTTATTTTGTTCGAAACTATTGGTAGATCTTGAAGGCACAATATAAATATATTGCGAAAATAAATTTTGCACAGACCAAGAAATATCTCAACATTCAAATTATTTCTAATATGAGTATAGGTGCTACCTATTTCGGGTAAACATTTATTATATGTTGTGATCGGTGAATAATTCACCGCGAACTGCAGTTAGCCCCAACTGCAGTTAGCCCCGTGATTGCAGCACAATCAGTTATTTTCGTCAATTACAAGTCCTACCGACCTAAGCAAAGAAAATAAAAAAATCATCATCAGGTTAAGCTTATATTTAACTTTAAAATATAGCCAAGATTTTACATCCATGAAAATATGATGACAGGTACAACAAATAATCAACTTGCCCTTCATAAAGTACTTCAAATAAAACGATTCCATAATTCAAGGAACTACATTTGTGACAAGCCAAACTAACAAAGACTAAAAATCCCAAAGTCAGGACCCGCTCATCACGGGACTCGAACCAGGGACCTTGGATACAAGAGGCCGACGCTCTACCTCTGCACCACTAATAGAATGACGTCATATTACAGGAACTTGGATTTATAACTTCCATTATGTAAAAGGTCAAAAAAAACTTACGAGTTTTATTCGAACTTGTTTTAGAAATAGACGACGAGTGTTATTAAACGGAAATTATCACACATAAAATTACTTGTGCTCGTTCCTTTATCGAGTACGTATTATCATATTTAATTATTTTCTCTAGAATTTTTTTTTGTTTCGATATTTTCTTTTCATCCAATCAAAACGTAGCACTGTAGCAGAATCGTGACTGCATCGAAAAATCCATTCTGGACACAATTTTGGAAAGACGGTATAGCAAAATTTTGCAAAGTTCATACACATTACCTATTGACGGGAAACATCGCCGGCTTCGACGTCGATTTGTTGACCCGTATTATGAAAATTATACTCTTAGATTCCAATTTAATATTTTTTAAAAAAAAATTGAGATACTGTAGGATGTAAAAAAACCATGCAAACTAAGTATCGTACAGGTCCCTGTTCTCGAACCGTACCTATTTTCGAAACTTTCGTTCAAAGACAGTTTATATATTTCCAAAAACACATTGTAGGTAATAAATTTTATGTGAACCGATGCTTTGTTTACTTACACATAAATTGTTGAATTTAATTGTCAATATTGTTGGTTTTTGACATGAATTTATAAGTTTTCCCTTGAGCTCTGATAAATGTTAAGAGGTTCGAGAACCGGTGTTTCCATGCTATACAAAAAAACCTCATAATACATTAGTATTAGTATATTATTAGGTCTTTGATTATTTTGAATGTTTTCAAACTTTATTTTAATGTCTGCGGCCCAGGTAAATGACAAACTAACCAGAATATCCTATATAACCCTTAACTTCATTCAGATCACTTTGAAAACATTTCTCCCATGCCAAAGCATTTTTAACTTACATTTATAGATTTTTGTTTGTTTTTGCCTATGTGCTTTCATATACAGGGCTACAGATAAGAAGCATTTTTGCTAAAATAGCAAATGAATTTGAGAAAAAAACTAGCAACCCGCTTGATTGATACTGAAAAGTAAATAATAAGTAAATAAAGCAATTTTTTACTTTTGTGTTGCATAAATAATCTTCATTGAATCAAACAAGATCTGAACAAAAGAAAATTATCCATGGCTTGATGTGAAGGAGACAAATACTTATCTTAGACATGTACGCTGCGCATACAGACGAAAGCAAAACTTAATTTATAAAGTGTCTAGGCAATGAGGGAGCCTCGAATTATAGATTTGCCAAAAATTAGAAGCATAAATTATAAACAACATTGAAATATTGTGAGAAAAGGAGAATTGACTTACAATGATTTCAACTTGTAATTCAAGTCTGTTAAAAAATGTGTACAAAAAAAGGAATTGTCTGAAAATCAATGGGGTAAATACCCAATTCACCATAAAAGTTATCTGTAGCCCTGCATATAGTGATCTTGGGGCCGTCAAAGATCCTAAGGACGGTCCTAACTAGGACCATATTGATAAAACTGCCCCCTGCTTCATTGTAACAGATTGGTGTATTACAGTATCATGATGGAAAAGATTACTTAATTAATCTTAAAAGACTTTTCATTTTTTTTTCAGAATACGAGGCTGAACTTGTAGTAGTGAAACAGGAACTGGTTGATATTGAAGGACAGTTAGATTACCTATTACAGCGTCAAGGTGAACTTATTGATAAGAAAGATGAATTGGAGAAGATCGTCAAACAGTCCACATCTACTGTGTCAACGAGTAACAAACAATGGGAGACAGCAGGTAACCAATAAAACCCTTTCCCATATGCCGAGACCGTTTGAAACATCTGCAGTAGATGGCTTAAACAGCCCAGCTTTCAACATTGCAGAGACATTTAAAGGATATAGATGTCTGCTTTTAAATGATTGTGGCAAATGAGCAATTTCTCCTTTTGCCACAATGTTATCAACTCTATTCATTAATTATTCTTTTATATATAGAAAGTTACCATAATTTTTGCCTAGATGCTTTGCAAGTCATCTGCTGCAGAAAAAAAAAAGGGATTTCAACAGTGCTTTCAGTTCAAAATCAGTGTTTTGTCAAATTATGTTTATTATACAAGTGAAAATATCTTAATACATGCATATCTTGTTGGGCTGGAGTAGATTCAAAAATACATTTTCTCAAATGTATTTCCTGATCTCTTGACATAGTAGACAGTGAAGAGAACTCTGAGTCAGTTGGGATCTGTTTTTCATAAATATTAAAAAAAATCCCAGCCTTATATAGGGTTAATGGGTCAAATAATGTTTTAGATAATAGTCTTGAGCTCTTGTCTTTTTTTCCCATCAGATTTTGACTGGTCAAGAAACCTGGAAGAGAAAATGAAGTCGGTTTTTAACATGGGGAAACTCAGACCCATGCAACTGCAAACCATGAATGTGACCATGTCAGGTAAAGACTGTATACTTATCATGCCAACAGGAGGTGGAAAAAGTCTGTGTTTTCAGCTTCCAGCTTTGCTTAATGAAGGTAAGTTACGTTATGGACTGGCATGTACTTTTAACCCTTGTTTAAATATAGGAATGGTGGGATAAGATTTAATTATGTCTCCCCCTGTATACAGGGGAGATATATTGTTTTTGTCCTCGGCGTCTGTCTGTCTGTCTGTCCTTCTGTCTGTCCGAAATCGTGTCCGCTCCATATCTCCAAGACGGCTTGAAGGATTTTCATGAAACTTGGCTCACATGTTCACCTCATCAAGGCGACGTGCAGAACCCGCGTCTCGACAATATAGGGTCAAGGTCAAGGTCACGCTTGAAGGTCAAAGGTTTGAGGCTTTATTTCGTGTCCGCTCCATATCTCCCAGACGGCTTGAAGGATTTTCATGAAACTTGGGTCACATGTTCACCTCATCAAGGCGACGTGCAGAACCCGCGTCTCGACAATATAGGGTCAAGGTCAAGGTCACACTTGAAGGTCAAAGGTTTGAGGCTTTATTTCGTGTCCGCTCCATATCTCCGAGACGGCTTGAAGGATTTTCATGAAACTTGGGTCACATGTTCACCTCATCAAGGCGACGTGCAGAACCTGCGTCTCGACAATATAGGGTCAAGGTCAAGGTCACGCTTGAATGTCAAAGGTTTGAGGCTTTATTTCGTGTCCGCTCCATATCTCCCAGACGGCTTGAAGGATTTTCATGAAACTTTGGTCACATGTTTACCTCATCAAGGCGACGTGCAGAACCCGCGTCTCGACAATATAGGGTCAATGTCAAGGTCACGCTTGAAGGTCAAAGGTTTGAGGCTTTATTTCGTGTCCGCTCCATATCTGTCCCAAATTTATAGGTTGGAATGTTTTGAGAGATTTTGACAGATATTTGAGGGGAGACATCTGTTTTTTGCAAAAACAATTCTAGTTTTTAATTGATTTTATGAACAAATTGAGGCTTTTTTCCTTCTTTGTCTTTGTAAACTTTTCCCCCCTTCCAAACACATTTAGGGGGGAATATTCAAAACAGTGAGAATAAGCACAATCCCCCTCCTAAATTGGACACTGTTATATAAATTGATTCCTTTAACCCTTTCTCACATACAACAAATCTGCAGCAAACAACTTTTAAATCAACCTTGCAAACACATTGGGAGGAAGTGCAGTGTACAGGAACCATAACTGTATTTTACCTAATAACAGAGTAATTGCCCTTTGTTACTTTTTCTTGTCCGGAGAATAACTTATTTTAAAACTACTAGATGGAATCTGATAAAAACTTCATACATTGGTAGAGCACAATGAGAGGAAGTGCAGTGTACAAGAACCATAACTCTAATTTAGCTAATTACGGAGTAATTGCCCTTTGTTACTTTTTCTTGCCTGTAGAATAACTTTCATTGCCCTTTCTTATTTTTTTCTTGTCCGGATAATAACTTAAAAACTACAGATAGAATAAAAATAAACTTCATATGATCATACAACACATTAAGAGGAAGTGCAGTGTACAAGAACCATAACTTTATTTTACCTAATTACAGAGTGAATGCCCTTTGTTACTTTTTCTTGTTCGGAGAATAACTTATTAACTACAAGAATAAAACTTCATACAATGGTAGAGCACAATGAGAGGAAGTGCAGTGTACAACAACCATAACTCTAATTTAGCTAATAACAAAGTAATTGCCCTTTGTTAATTTTTCTTGTCCGTAGAATAACTTGCATTGCCCTTTGTTAATTTTTTCTTGGCCGGAGAATAACTTTAAAACTACAAGATGGATTTTAACAAAACTTCATATGATGATACAACTGATTGAGATATAACTTTAAAACCAAATGATGGAATTTAATTAAACTTCATACAATGGTAGAGCACAATGAGAGGAAGTGAAGTGTACAAGAACCATAACTCTATTTTAGCTATTTACAGAGTTATTGCCCTTTGTTACTTTTTCTTGTCCGTATAATAACTTCCACTACCCTTTCTTACTTTTTTCTTGTCCGGAGAATAATTTTAAAACTACAAGATGTAATTTAACCCTTTCCCTCATATGACAATTCTGCAGCAGACGACTTTGAACGTATTTTGTCAAAACTTAGAAAATCTTCATAATTGAATGGATTTATAACCTATGACAAAAAGTGGAAAACATTGTGGCAAAAGGAGAAATCGCACGTTTTGTGTAATTTCTTTTTTTGTCACTATGTTTTCAAAAAGCCGTCTGCTGCAGAGGCGTCAGAAAGCGCCTATATGAGGGAAAGGGTTAAGATGGGGTTTCTAAATATTTTACTACCTTTCCTATCAGGGCGGTGTTCGGGGGTATTAATCACATTCAGTGATAATTCTAGTTTCAATAGTCATCTGCTGCAGATATGTCAAAAATGTGTCTTCAGGTGGGAAAGTATTTATTTTGTTTTGCCCTTTACAGTAAATGTTTGTTTTATGGGTTTCTTAACTCTTTCCCACTTGTAGATGCAATATGAGGCAACTGGAGCAGACAACTTTTGAAAACATAATGGCAAAGGAAGAAATTGCTCAAAACAAGCAATTTATCCTTTTGCCACCATGTTTTCTGTTTAAATAATTTAATTTTCATTTATAGAGATTTTCAATATTTTTTACTAAATGTTTTCAGTCGTCTGCTGCAGATTTGTTTTATGTGGGAAAGGGTTAATGATTTTGATTTTAAAAATCATTATGAGTCTACTGAAGGACATTAATGCAGAGTGAAAATTCATATTCAAGAATACCTGCATTCTTTCTTCATTCTCTTTTCAAAATTTCAAACCAACTTTGTTGAAAATGGGGAAAATTGCACAACCTGTGTTTAGAGACCACCCATGGGAAGTGAACAATCTGGTTTTTGTGCAAAGGTGGTCTTTAATTGCAGGGTCATTTTGGCAGAAAATGATTAACTTTGAAAATTAATAATGTGGTTGCTATAGACAGGGAATTTCTATACAAAGATGGTCTTTAGCACAGGTTTGACTATACCTGACTTCCAAAGTAGGAGTAAGAACCAGTCTATCCCATTTTAACTTAGCCTTTGATAGGCTTATTTTTGGACGGATTGCTCTAGCAATTCCGGTCTATAGATTGGCGATGTTCGTCTGTCTGTCTGTCTGTAAACATTTTGGTTAAAGTTTCAGGTTGAGGCAAAATCTCAGCACTGGAAAGGGTTACAAACTTGAAACTTTGCCTGAAGGTAACCAGTAACAAGTTCTATTGATTTCTTTGGTAACTTTGACCTTGACCTTGGTTTGTTGATTTTCAAGGTCAAATTGCCGATAATCCAGCCTTACCGTCTTCAGCGGTTTCTTGTTTTGATAAGGTATCAAAACTATACTTAATTGTTTCTGTCTATCAGTCTGTCTCTCGCACTTTCACTTACAGTAACCCTTTCCCCCATACAAGAAATCTGTGTTGCAGAACACTTTGAAAACTTCATACTTCTTTAGATGAAATGATTGTATATTGAATGAAGTTGATGAAAACATAGTGGCAAAAGAGGAAATTGCTAATTATGAGCAATACATGTATCTCTTTTAGCCACAATGTTTTCAAAGACGTAAGAAAGTGTATGTATGTGGGGAAGGATTAATAACATATTGGCAGTAGACACATGTTTTCCTTCAAACACCCTTATTTTGCAGATGTTATATGACCCTGAAAATATCATATGAGGTAAAGGACTGAAAGTTGTCTGTTGCAGAGATCAAATAATAGTTGTACATGTATTAGAAAAAGAAGTCTAACTGTTTTCAGGAGTAACATTAGTTGTCTCCCCTTTGGTATCACTAATGGAAGACCAGGTGATGGCACTGCGTGGTTACAATGTTGACTGTAACATGTTAAATGCTGCCGTAGACAAGGAAACCCTGAAACGTGTCCAGGATGCAATGACGGATAAAAATGCTTCACTTAAACTGTTGTATGTGACCCCAGAAAAATTGGCAAAGAGTAAACGATTCATGGCAAAGCTGGAAAAGATGTTTCAGATGGGAAGATTCGCTAGATTGGTTATTGACGAAGTACATTGTTGTTCACAGTGGGGCCATGATTTCAGACGAGGTATAGTTTTTTCTTATTTAAAACATTTACAGTTCTTTAACCCTTTCCCACATACATCAAATCTGCAGCTGACAACTTTGAAAACATCTTGGCCAGATTATGAAAAACTTCTAAAAATGAAATTTATTTACTGACAAGATTTGAAAACACTGTGTCAAAAGGAGATATTGCTCATAAAGTTTTCAAAAGTCGTCTGCTGCAGAGGCGTCAGAAAGCATCTACATGTGGGAAAGGCTTAAACCTTTCCCACCCACAGGTGCTTTCTGATACCTCTGCAGCAGATGACTATTGAAAACATTGTGACAAAAGGTGAAATTGCTAAAAACAAGCAATTTCTGCTTTTGCCACAATGTTTTCAACTTTTTGTCCCCCGCTTTTAGCGAAAGCTGGGGACTATTATTTCTCATTCGTCAGTCCGTCAGTCCGTCAGTCCGTCAGTCACGCTGTCACAAAAACTTTAACCTTGGTCATAACTTCTGAACCGTAATAGGTACTGCTTTCATATTTCACATGTGTATTCCTTGTGACAACCCCTTTCCATCAATACCAATTTTTTTGACCTTGTGACCTTGACCCTGACGAGTTATGGCTCTTTACCCCTATGTATGACTAAATTCATTTCCGGGCTATTTCTCTGCAACCGCTTTTTGGAATTTTATGAAACTTCATAGGAAGGATCACCACCAAGTGTAGATGCGCATATCGTGTTTGCGTTCCGGTTGGATTATTTTGCACGGAGTTATGGCCCTTTACCCCACCATCAGGCTATGTATGACTAAATTCATTTCCGGGCTATTTCTCTGCAACCGCTTTTTGGAATTTTATGAAACTTCATTGGAAGGATCACCACCAAGTGTAGATGCGCATATCGTGTTTGCGTTCCGGTTGGATTATTTTTCACGGAGTTATGGCCCTTTACTCCACCATCAGGCTATGTATGACTAAATTCATTTTGCGGGCTATTTCTCTGCAACCGCTTTTTGGAATTTTATGAAACTTCATAGGAAGGATCACCACCAAGTGTAGATGCGCATATCGTGTTTGCGTTCCGGTTGGATTATTTTTCACGGAGTTATGGCCCTTTACTCCACCATCAGGCTATGTATGACTAAATTCATTTTGCGGGCTATTTCTCTGCAACCGCTTTTTGGAATTTTATGAAACTTCATAGGAAGGATCACCACCAAGTGTAGATGCGCATATCGTGTTTGCGTTCCGGTTGGATGATTTTTCACGGAGTTATGGCCCTTACTTCTGAACTGTAATAGGTACTGCTTTCATATTTCACATGTGTATTCCTTGTGACAACCCCTTTCCATCAATACCAATTTTTGTGACCTTGACCCTGGCGGGGGACCATGATTCTCTGAATTTGCTTGTTTCAGTAATTATACCTACAATTATAAATAGAGATTTTCCATATTTTTTAGTAGACATTTTCATAGTCGTCGGCTGCAGATTTGCTGTACGTGGGAAAGGATTTAACCTCTGAAGAAGAGCATTTACCTGTTAAAGATTGTACATTGACTAATACTGTACCAGTATTAACCCTTTCCCACATACTAACCTAAACTAATACATAAACTAACTTTGAAAATATCCTAGCAACAATGGTAAAAATCTCCATAAATGGGAGTTTATTTATTAAATAGAATTGAAAACATTGTGAACAGGGGCATAGCTAGGGTATACAGAGTGTGTACGCAATTTTTTTTAGGGGGGTCCAGGGGCATGCTCCCCCGTCTGTGGTGACTTCTGGGAGCATTTCAGTAGCAAAATATGACTGATCTTGATGGTGAAATAAACGTATTTTCTAGGAAATTTTGAGATAGTAAAATGTGTTGCATTTGTCATTTTTCTTCAAATCTATCAAGTCAGATTGGTTGTTTTATACTTACGCCTACCACATGTCAAGTATTTATTGCAGATTTGAACTTTCTAAAATTTGAGTACTGGAGACAATGTGTCCACAGCCGCGTATTTAGCGTACAGTCAGCTACGCACCTGGTGACAAATGGAGAAATTGCTCAAAAGACGTCTGCTGCAGAGTCATCAGAAAGCATCCAGATGTAGGAAAGGGTTATCTGGCTTAAAGTTAACTCTTCCTTTTTAGATTACAAATTCCTTGGTATCATGAAGAGACAGTTCCCTGGGGTACCAATACTTGGACTGACAGCGACCGCCACAACAGATGTCCTGGAAGATGTGAAAAAGATACTTAACATACAGGATTGTCAGCTGTTTCGGGCTTCCTTTAATCGACCCAACTTGTATTATGAGGTATCAACATTTACCCTTTCCCCATTTACGCATCTGCAGCAGACGACTTTTGGTTAAACCTTTACCACATGCAGACATCGTACGGAACAAATTCTCCTTTTGTTACAATGTTTTAACCTTTTTCCACATACAACAAAACTGAGCATAAGACTTTGAAAACATATTGGCAACACTATAGAAACATTTTATAATTAGTTAAGAACTATGTGACAAAAGGATAAATTGCTTATTTCTCCTTTTGTGACAATGTTTATCAAAATTCGTCTGCTGCAGAGCAGGCAGAAAGTGCTTGAAAGGGTTAAAATCTAACTACTGGCTAATAATCATACCATTATTTATAGACTTTTTCCATTGTTTTGTGACGCTGGCTGTCAATCCAGGGGTTGTGAGTTCGAACACCAGCTCAACCAACATTCTTTCCTACATTTGACAAAAGTCACTGTGACATGTGTCATTCATCTTTCACCAATTGGCTAACAGTCTATGTGAAAAAAGAGGCAAGTTGCAGGGAAAGTATGTTGTGTTGAGAACTGGTGTTAGAAAGCCAGGAAACGCATGAGTAGGTGAATTGGCCGCCATGATATGACTGAAAAATTGTTGAAAACAGCGTTAAACTATAATCAATCAATCCATTGTTTTGCCTAGGTATTTTCATAGTCGTCTGCTGCCAATTTGTTGTATGTGGGAAAGGGTTAAATAGGTAAGAGGGATACAGTTTAAACCTGTTTAAGTCATCTGCTGCTGATTTGTTTTATGTGGAAAAGGGTTAATACTCAATTGAAAAGAATGTAATTAAACAAATTAAGTTACTTATTATACAGTCAAACATTGGAAGAGAACAATCTGGTCTTTAAACACAGGTGGTCTTTAATTACAGGGTCAATTATGCAGAAAATTAGTTATTTAGAAATTCAAAGTGTGGTTGCTTTAGACAGGGAATTGCCAAACAAAGATGGTCTTTAGTACAGGTTTGTCTGTATATTGAATTTGAGTGCTGTACTTATTGCAGGTGAGAGACAAGCCCTCAGCACATAAAGAGGTAATGGATGACATAGCAAAGCTGATCTCAACAAGATTTTATCATCAGTCAGGTATGTCACAAAGTGTTAAGGTGTGGAAAAAAGATTTGAAATCACAAAATGTGAAGATGTGCAAAATTAGATAAGAACTTACAAAATAAGTCTGAATTAACAAAATTTGAAGAATTTAGCTGAAGTATCAAAATGTGAAGATGTTGGAAAATAGATCTGAAGTCACAAAACATGAACATGTAGTACCAGGGCTCCGGAAATTTTGAAATCTCAATCGGTCTGATGAAATTTTTATAACCATGCATGTATGTTTACATTGCTCATTCATACTTAAAATTGTTAGACCCGTTCTTACTAGAAAGTTATTGGTGGCGCACAGAAGATACATTTCTCTTATCTGTACGGTAAACATTGTTTTGTCTACATAAATATAAAGAATTACTACAAAAATGTCTTTGTTGTGTTGGAACTACCATGACTGAAATATTTCTGACATACCGGTATTTAGAGAAATTCATGTTTTAGGTAAGTACATTTACCCATTTGAATAATTATGAACCAGTTCAAACCGGTTCTCTTTGTCAACATGATTCAGATGTCCAAGCCGGTCATTTGACTTTTTGAACATCGCATGTAAATTGCGCCGAGCGCTTTCACCAATGTATCGACATACAAATGAAATTAAAACTTCTGCATTGAAACATCGAATTCTATTTATCATCGGCAATTATCGACTTTAAAAACCGATTATTTGACAACTTATCCTGTTTACGTCACGCTAAGTGACTGTTAGGAACAAAGCCCTGTGAACTGTCTTGGATTTTATTGGTTTATCTTTTACAAAGTGGCATATTGCGTATTATTGAGAATTAAGAAAATATCTGGACTGATTTTTTTAGGATTGAAACCTGTCTGGCGATTTAAAAAGCGGTTGAGACCGCAAATTTCCCGTTTTCCGGGGACCTGTGTAGTACCGTAGATTTGAAATTTACAAAATGTGAACATTTTAGTAACTACTAAAATTGTTTTGTGAACCTTAAAATGGTTTACGAACACTGGCCAAGATGTAGCGATAGTACCGTTTTCATTGTAAGAAATTTCCGAAGTTGACAACTCTTTCTCACATACAACAAATCTGCAGCAGGAGACTTTGAAAAGATAGTAACAAAAACCTGAAAAATGTCCATAAAAGATAGCTTAATTGTTAAATGAAGTTGAAAACATTGTGTGGCCTTAGGAGAAATTGCTCATCATGAGCAATTTCACCTTTGGCCACAATGTTTTCAAAAGTCGTCTGCTGATAATGCGGGAAAGGGTTAACTCTTTCTCACATATAACAAACCTGCAGCAGTCGACTTTGAAAACATTTTGGCTAAAATATGGAAATTCTCTATGATATATTTGAATACTTTTTCACAAAAGGAAAAATTGTCTGCTTCAGAGGCGCCAGAAAGTGTCGGAAAGGGTTAAGATATCATATGAAGTAAATGATAACTGTATTACTAACTTTTAACTCTTTCCAATATGCCAAAGACTTGTATTGCCACTGCAGCAGATGACTTCTGAAAACGTAAATTGCTCATAATGAGCAACTTCTTCCTTTTCCACAATGTCTTCAACTTTATTCAATAATGACACTTTCATTGACAGAGATTTTTTATACATTTGCATATACAGACGTCTGCTGCAGATTTTTTGTAATTGGGAAAGGATTAACTCTTTCCCTCATTTAGATGCTTTA
The DNA here is from genome assembly GCA_031761405.1 of Serripes groenlandicus. Taxonomy (NCBI): domain Eukaryota; kingdom Metazoa; phylum Mollusca; class Bivalvia; order Cardiida; family Cardiidae; genus Serripes; species Serripes groenlandicus. The sequence goes on from JASEVX010000001.1 coordinate 242,760,260, forward strand.
TGACGCCTCTGCAGCAGACAGCTCTTTGAAGACATAGTGACAAGAGAGAAATTTTTCAAAACGAGCAATTTCTCCATTTGCCACAATGTTTTCAACCTCTAGTCATAGGTTATCTATTCAATTATAGAGCGACATGCGTCATTCGTCTTCCACCAATGGGCTAAGTCTATGTGGAAAAGCAGCCAGTTGCTTGGGAAGATTGTTGTGTGGAGTACTGGTGTGAGAAAACCAGGAAATGCATGAGTAGGTGAACTGGCCGCCGTGATATAACTGAAAAATTGTTAAAAACGGCGTTAAACCCCAATCAATCAATCAGTTATAGAGATTTTTTGACAAAATATGTTCAAAGAAGTCTGCTGCTGAATTGTGTTGAGGGAAAGGATTAAATTTCATGATGGCAATGTTACCTGATACAAGTATAATCTACACATGTTACCTGATACAGGTATAATCTACACATTTTCCAAGAAAGAAGCAGATGATGTGTCAGTAGAATTACGATCAAGGGGAGTGAAGGCTGGTAGCTACCACGCAGACCTGAATGCTAGGGAAAGAAGCCGGGTTCATAAAGCATGGATAGACAACTCTGTACATGTAAGTCAATCAGGGTCTAATTCCACCAACCTTACTAAGCGCTAAGTAATACTTAAATACTTAACAGCATATTTCCTCAATTTTGTTTGCTATAAAATAAAAATGCCAAAATATTCATTTTTAGCTCGACTTTTGAAAAAACGAGAGCTATTGTCATGACCCTGGCGTGGTCGGCGGCGTGGTCGTCCGGTTAAGGTTTTTTGTTCAGCTCAGCTTTTTTCTGTTTTCTATCAGTCGAGTGTCTGTGCCGTACGCATTGCTCTTGTTTAACAAGTATAATTAGTCAGAAAGTTTACTATTTATGTCAACTTAGTCATTTACTTAAAGTCATTCCAGCATTCATGTTTTACAAGATATTAGGGAAACAAAAATGATGAAATATGCCTTTAAGTTTAAGTATTACTTAAGGCGAAATAAGGTTGATGGAATTTGACCCTCTCCTTCTAATTTTTAGATAACATTGAATAGGGGGTACGGATAATTTCCCCTTGGGATATATACCCCTTATAATTGATTATAGTTTATCCCTTTCCCTGATAAAGATGACTTCTGATGCCTTTAGTAGCAGACAACTTTTAAAAAAATAGCAGTTTTTCTTTTTCTGCTTTGTATTTAATTTTGTTGCTTAGTTATTTTACATCAGATTTACCAGGTATTTATGCCTCAGATATTTTAAGAAGCGGAAGACACTTAAAAAATCTAAATCGGATAATCAAATAAATTATACTTCTTACGTCAAAGAAGGTGTCAGTGGTCTATATTCACAAATGATTCTAAATGCATTCTAATTCTAAATTTGAAGAATATCCTTAATTTCAAAGCAACTTAATTTCTGAGTTGCTCAACCATGTGATTTAGTCAATCAGAAATTGAGTTACTTTGTGAATTAGAATCAGACGGATATTTAGAATAGTCGTAGAACACAGGTCCATAATCTTGTGAATGTAATATGGTTTGGTGTGTGACTTTAAATATGAATGCTGTGATGAACAAAATTTCCCTTGTGAAGCATGCTTGTGTCATGCAGGGGGAGACCTTTATTTCACTCTTGATTGACTATCATTAACCCTTTCCCACATACAACAAATCTGCAGCAGTCGACTTTGAAAACATTTAGGTTAAAAACACTAGAAATCACCATAAATGAATGTATAATTACTGAGAAATGTTGAAAACATTGTGGCAAAAGAAGAAATTGCTCATCTCAAGCAATTTCTCCTTTTGTCACAATGTTTTCAAAAGACATCTGTTGCAGAGGTGTCAAAAAGCGTCATTATGTGGTAAAGGGTTAAAACTTATGCATTAGGACTACTGACCTGTTATTTATGAGCCATTTCTCTTTGAAGCTTCTGCAGTGGATGATGTTTGAATATCATTGTGCTCAAAAGACAAATCAGTAATATCTCCTTTTCTCGAATTGTCTGCCAAGTCCGTCACAAAGTTATGCTTTCATTTTTCATGATAAACTTTTTATGTCCTCAGAGTACAGAGTCACATCAGATATGATAAATATGTATCCAATCTATTAAATGTGAAGTATAATAGGGTGTTTTCTCTTTGGTTTCTTTACTCAAACCGCCTCGTTGGTGTACTGGTAGAACAGCAACCCCCTCGATTCTTGGCCGGATCATACCATAGCCTAAACCCTTTCCCTCATATAGACGCTTTCTGACGCCTCTGAAGCAGACAGCTTTTTGAAAACATAGTGACAAAAGAAGAAATTGCTCAAAACGAGCAATCTCTCCTTTTGCCACAATGTTTTCCTCTTTTAGTCATAGGTTATCTATTCAATTATAGAGATGTTCTATTTTTTGACAAAATATGTTCAAAGTCGTCTGCTGCAGAATTGTCGCATGAGGGAAAGGGTTAAAAAATGATAGTAGTCGCTGCCCTGCTTGCAGCTCAGGATTATTAAATTACTATTACGCCTTACCCATTGGTGGATAAAATATTTTGTTTGTTTTCAACATTATATCAGTTTTATCATGGTGACAGTTCACTTATTCAAGATCCCTGGGTCAACAAACCAGTACTAGGCTAGGAAATGTGTCTTGTCTTAGTGCAATCCTCCATTTTGCGATACGTGAACCAGTACTACTGGTAACTTACCCAGGAAATGCCGGGATAAACATGTAACTGAAAGATTGTTGAAAGTGGCGTAAAACAGCATATGCAAACAAAATCAGATAATACACATTATGCTTTGGTTCAATGATAACATTCAATTTTGACAATATGGTTAATTTTCCCAGACAATGTAAGCAATAAAGAATTTATTACATTTCAGATTGTTGTGGCGACGATTGCGTTTGGTATGGGTATTGACAAGCCAGATGTGAGATTTGTGATACATCATTCATTGAGTAAATCCATGGAGAATTTCTATCAGGAGAGTGGAAGAGCAGGTCGGGAACTGCTTCTTATTCTTTAACCCTTTCCTGCATATAACAAGTCTGCAGCAGACAACTTTGCAAACATTTAGTCAAAGATATGGAACCACTCTATGAATGAACAATTAATGAATAAAGTTGAAAACATAGTGGCAAAATGAGAATTTGCGAGCAATTTCTCATTTTGTCCTTCTGCTTTCTAAAAGGGTCTGCTGAAGAGGTTTCAGAAAGCCCTTTACCACATGTAACAAATAAAAAAACTCACACAATTATGGAAAATCTCTAATGATGTATGTTTTATTATGGAATAGAGTTAAAAATCTTTCATCACTTCTCCTTTTCCAACAATTTTTTCGAAAATTGTCTGCTACAAATGTGTCAAAATTTGATACAGGTTAACAATTCTCAATTAGATTTGAGCTAAGCTACAAGTGGCTACTAAGGGTCCATACTGCCCTTCTGGAAGTGTTAATCCTCATGATGACAATTTCTCCTTTTGTCAAGATGTTTTCAAAAGTTGTCAGCTGCAGAGGCATCAAAATGTGTCTATATATGTTCAAGGGTTGATCCTTTCGCACATAAAACAATGACGTTGAAAGAATTGAGGTAGAACAGTTGAGTATCTCAAAAATTGAAGATATATTATTATTTAATAGAATTAAAAACATTGTGGCCAAAGGAGAAATTGCTCATTACTTTATTTTTTCTCCTACAGGTCGTGATGAGAAAAAATCACACTGTATTCTCTACTACAGATTTCAGGATGTCTTCAGACAGAGTACCATGGTGATGGCGGAACAAACAGGACAACGCAATCTCTATGGAATTATGGAATACTGTACTGATATTAGCAAGTAAGTAAAGCGAATTTGCGATAACTCTGGGTCAATATTTATGCAGAGTCCACGAGGTGGTTTTCTCGTGGAAAGGCTCATATGAATACATTGATGAAAGTACAATAATTGACTAGAGTTGAAAACATGGTAAATGATGTTTTTAAAAGTCGTCTGCTGCAGAGGTGTCAGAAAGCGTTTAAAATGAAGGAAAGGGTTAAGCTTTCAGAATTTCTGCTACACTGTCTTCCTGACAGGATTTATCACTGGTTTGTATTTCATAATAAATATTTTATAATAATTGTAATACTCAGGTGACAACACATGAATTGTTTCATTAGATTATAAGTTACCGCATGACCATTGTATAAAGATTATAATTAACCCATTCCCTCATATAGACGCTTTCTGACGCCTCTGCAGCATACGGCTTTTTGAAAACATAGTGACAAAAGTAGAAATTGCTCAAAATGAGCAATTTCTCCTTTTGCCACAATGTTTTCCACTTTTAGTCAGGTTATCCATTCAATTATAAAGATTTTCCATTTTTTGTCAAAATATGTTCAAAGCCGTCTATTGCAGAAGTGTCGTATGAGGGAAAGGGTTAAATACCTTTTGACAGTTCAGTAGCTAACAACCTTTCTTATTGAAGTTTGAAGGCTAAGATGAGCAATTTTCTCTTTTCCCACTCTTGTCTCTAAACCAAACCTTCTTTGTAAAGATAAATCTCCTATGGGTTATGAGTAAGAAGCCTCGCTTGGTCAACATTCTTTCCAAGGATCGACACAATTTCTTGCAATCACAGTGATTATAATTCGTTTTCTCTAAACAGGGTAAAATTTATTTGAGATTTCAGCCATTTTGCAAGGGATAAAATGTACAATGAATTAGTATGAGAAAAACATGGTTATGATAATTGTTTGCTGTGATAAGACCCAAATATACAAAAGCAAAAAGAAATTGCATCTTGCTGTCTTAGTTCGACTGAAATATTGTTGAAAAAGATGTTACACCATACTTCCCAGCCAATCAATCAATCAATGACAACCATATTGTTGAGAAGGGAAACAAGAGGCGTTATCAAGTTTTTTATGCCAATCAAATGATTTTGTGTAACCCTTTTCCACATGTCATAAAGCTGTAGCAGAGGTCTTTGAAACCATCTATTCTACAGCAATAGAGCAGTTTTGAGCAATTTCTCGTTATGTATCAATGTTTTCAAAAGTCAACTGCTGGAGAGGCAGTGAGAGGCGTCAGAATGTGTCTAAAAGGGGTTAACCCCTTCCCACTTACAGATGCATTCTGACGCATCCGAGGCAGACAACTTTTGAAATCATTTGTGGCAGAAGAAGGAAATGCTCATCATGAGCAATTTCTCCTTTTGCTGCAATAATTTTATCTCCATTCAATAATTGCTCTTGCATTTGAATTTTTGAAAATCGTCTGTTGCAGATTTGTCATATGTTGGAAAGTTCTTGACACTATTTTGTGGTTACTTAAAAGAATTATAGAGTATAATTTATGTACCACCAAAATACGTTTTGTAGATCAAATTAGGATTTTTCTTTAAACATGAACATCCCCTTATCTAGAGCTCTGCAACACCATTATTGGTAGTCAAATTATTTCTCTTTTCAGATGCAGGAGATCAATGATTGCCCGTTATTTTGGTGAAGTGTGGGAAAGAAGCCAGTGCAACAAGATGTGTGATCATTGCAGTGCTGACTGTATGTATGGGTTTACATTTCTGCATGGTCACATTCAACCCTTTCTCATATAATGATACATAGGCTTTCTAATGCCTCTGCAGCAAAAAATACTTTTGAAAGCAATTTCTCCCTTTGCCACAATGTTTTCAACCTTTTGCAGTAATCAAACCTTTAATTATAGAGATTTTCTGTATTTTTGCATAGATGTTTTCATAGTCATCTGCTGTAGATTTGTTGTATGTGGGATAGAGACCACAACCCGTCATCGAAATTTGATGGCTTTGGTGTGTGATATTGAAATATAACCAATTTTCTCTTACACCAAAGCTGCTGCAAATGACTTGGACTACATAAACCCTTTCCCACATACAATAAATCTTCAGCAGACAACTTTGAAATTATAATGCCAAAATAAAGAAAAATCTCCATAAATGCTAGTATGATTATTGAATAGAGTTGAAATTATTGTGGCAAATGGAGAAATTACTCATTGCAATCAATTTCTCCTTTGGCCACAATGCTTTCAAAAAGTCATCTGCTGTAGAGGCGTCAGAAAGCGTCTATATGTGGGAAAGGGTTAAGACAAATGTATGGAATCTCTTCAAACCTGTGCAGCATATAGATGCATTTTGACATTTGAAAACAGTGTGCTATGAGGAGAAATTGCTCATAGTTATTATTATGTTAAATAAGTGAACCTTTTACTTATCCCTTCCCCTCATTCGACAATTCTGCAGCAGACGACTTTTAAAATGTATAGGCAAAAGCACAGAAAATCCCTTTATATGGAAGAACAATAATTGAATAGAAATGAAAACATGGTGACAAAAGGAGAAATTGCTTGTTTTGAACAATTTCTTCTTTTGTTGCCATGTTTTCAAAATGTTGTCTGCTGCAGTGGCGTCAGAAAGTGTCTATATGAGGGAAAGGGATAATTATACAAATACATATTTTCCATAGTTTTACCTGTTTGTGGGAAAGGGGTCAAATTAAAGTTTTATTTCGGACTAGATTTGAAAACAAAACCTAATGTCTAAAAACAACATAAAGGTATGTACTTCACTAGGCTAGGGCTTCTTTTCCATATCTGATGTATTCTATATTCTTAACTAGTTCACATCAAATGTGGTGTGAAACAATGTCTTATCGGAATACATTTTCAAATCAGGTTACATAGTTACAACACAACATGTTATATAAATACAGTATTAACCCTTTCCCACTTGCAGACACATTCCGACACATTTGCAGCAGACGACTTTTGAATACATTGTGGCAAAAGGAGAAATTGCCCATGATGAGCTCATGAGCAATTTTCCCCTTTGCCACAATGTTTTCAACTGTATTTAATTTGTGGAGATATTGCAAATTTATATTCAATATGTTTTCAAAGTTGTCTGCTGCAGAATTATCGTATGTGGGAAAGGGTTAAGATAGTTTACATTATCTGTGCATATTCATGTTAATACAAATTATATAGAACTACATATTTGATTGGTCATTATATCTCCGCAATATATACTTTTTGTTTTGGTTGTGTTAGTCATGTGATATTATGTGATATTAATCTCAATCAATTTTGATGTTCCCTTCAATCATGATGAGCAATTTCTCTATTTGCCACAATGATTTCAATCCTATTCAATAGTTATTCATTCATTTAAAGAGTTTTTCCATAATTTTTCTTAGATGTTCTCAAAATCGTCTGCTGCTGATCTGTTGTATTTGGGAAAGGGTTAACAAGTACTTGCACTGAGTGTATAGGAAGGTCACACATTTTGACCCCTCTCTCATGGGCATAAAAAATCAGTACCTTTTGATCTGGAAGCAGGCACTCTTACCCTTATCTCGAAGTTCACTTTTATCATTTCAGATGCAATATTAATGGCTAGCTTGGGTAATTTGAATTCGATTTTGCAGCAGTCATGGTCGAGTACTAGCCTGGTACTGATTTGTTTACCCAGGAATTTTTAAATTAGTTCTGCCACCGTGATTTAAATGAAATAATGTTGAAAAATGGCATAAAACATCAATAAAACAATAAATCATTTCAGATGCAATAGAAAAGAAGGAGATCACACAGTTATGTATCTGCGTGCTAAAACTGATTGACAATGCTAAATCTGCGGGCCAAAAACTTACTGCAATTAAACTGTTGGATGCATGGCAAGGGAAAGGAGCAACGTTTTTGCGGGTCAAGGTGAGCATCAGCCACCAATCATTTTGTATTTCTGTCCATGGTTCTCAAAAGTGTCTGTTAATGATGGAGAATCAGATCTCCAATTAACCCTTTCCCTCATACGACAATTCTGCAGCAGATGACTTTAAACAATTTTTGTCAAAAAACAGAAAATCTCTATAATTGAATGGATAACCTATGACTAAAAGTGGAAAACATTGTGGCAAAAGGAGAACTTGCTCGTTTTGAGCAATTTCTTCTTTTGTCACTATGTTTTCAAAAAGCTGTCTGCTGCAGAGGTGTCAGAAAGCTTCTATAAGAGGGAAAGGGTTAAGCGGCCTTCTTCATATTCTTTATGCCGAGCCCCGGTAGCTCAGTCGGTAGTGATGCGGGATGTCAATCCAGGGGTTGTGAGTTTGAATCCCGGCTCGGCCAACTTTCTTTCCGATGATTGACAAAAGTCGATGCGACATGCGTCATTCGTCTTCCACCAATGGGCTAAGTCTAAGTGGAAAAGCAGCCAGTTGCTTGGGAAGATTGTTGTGTGGAGTACTGGTGTGAGAAAACCAGGAAATTCATGAGTAGGTGAACTGGCCGCCGTGATATAACTGAGAAATTGTTAAAAACGGCGTTAAACCCCAATCAATCAATCAATCATATTCTTTATGCCATATTTGAGATCCAAACCCCAGGTTGTTGGTACTCAAATTAATAAACTCGCTTTAGCGATTCTTTTCAGTACCAACAACAAAGGGTTTAATTAAAAAAAAAATGGGAGACATATTGTCACGCAAAGATTTTTAGACTCCATCTTATCTTTGCCTCTGTTTAAGAATAATGGCAATTTCTTGTATGAAAGAAATATTTTCAAAGTTAGAAAGCAAACTTTGCAAAGATTTATTTTTTGACAAATTTCGTAAATAAACATTTACTAGATATGTGCTTTTTAGCTCCACTAGCTTAAAGCCAGTCGAGCTTATATCATTGTCTGTTGTGCGTGCGTCAACTTTTCGCTTCAAACATCTTCTTCTCCCTAACCACTTGGCCAATTCAGGATGAAACTGGGCTATTTTGCCTTATATGGCTATAGTGAAATCTTAAAAAAACTTCTCTGACGAATGTATGACCATTTTCAAATAATTTTGTAGAAATGTTCCTTCAGTGACTATCAGATTCGACTAAGCCATGTTGACAAAGTTCTCAAAGATGAGCTATTGCCATCACTTTCTGTCAGTCGTCTATTGTCAGTAAAGAGTTGCTTCAAATGACATCTCCTACACTGCTTGGCCAATTTTATGGAACTTCATAGGGTTGTTCCTTGTTTGGAGCACTTTCAAAATTGTTCAAAGAAATTTATTTCTTACAGACCTCTCTGGTTGCCATGACAACCAAAAGGAAATAATTCAATAAACTGAGAAAATCTTCATGCCTGATACGAAACGCCTAAAGCTTAGATTGCTCAAATTATGCCCTGGGGTCAAAATTGGACCTGCCACAGGGATCACCTGTTTTACATAGAGATATATAGGGAAAAGACTTCGAAAAACTTCTTGTCTGAACCGAAATTGCCCACCTCCATTTCTCACTCCGGTCTTACTGACCTCTTCGAGCTGCAATGGCGTAAAACCACACTTATTATTTCTCAAAAAAAATGAAAGGTATAAAAATGTCATTGGATGGGCGATTAAGGAATTGGCCCTCTTGTTTATTTCTCAAAAGCATTTGACGTTTTAATTATTGTGAGAAAAGGTTAATTTGCTCAAAAGAAGTTTGATGTTTTCAAGACTGAAGCAGAAGTGTCAACAGTTTTCTGTTGCCTAAAATGAATATTGTGTGGTGTATTGGTGTGGCTGAGCCTCGGTAGCTCAGGCGGTAACAACTCAAGCTGTCAATCCAGGGGTTGTGAGTTTGAACCTCGGCTCAGCCAACATCATTTCCGGTGTTTGACAAAAGTCACTGTGACAAGCGTCATTCGTCTTTGACCAATGGACTAAGAGTCTATGTGGAAAAGCAGCCAGTTGCTTGGAAAGAATGTTGTATGGAGTACTGGTGTGAGAAAGCCAGAAAACACATGAGTTGGTGAACCTGCTGCAGTGATATGACTAAAAAATTGTTGTAAACGGCTTTAAACCTCAATCAATCAAAATTGGTGAAAAAGGCATGAAACATATGGTAAGGTTATGTGTGATATAAGTGTAATGCGACTGAAATTACATTTAACCCTTTCCCGCATATAGACGCTTTCTGACGTTTCTGCAGCAGACGACTTTTTGAAAACATAGACAAAAGAAGAAATTGCTCAAAACAAGCAATTTCTCCTTTTGCCACAACGTTTTCTACTTTTAGTCATAGGTTTATTTACAGAGGTTTTCTTTTTTTTTTGACAAAATATGTTCAAAGTCGTCTGCTGCAGAATTGTCGTATGAGGGAAAGGGTTAACTCCAATCAATCAACAGTTGTCTGTTTCACAATCATAAAAAACATCTCGTACAGAATTCCCTTTAATACCAAAACTGTAAAGGTAAATAAATTTTATGTATAATTCTTCCAGGGAACAGAAACAAGTACTGACAGAGACAAGTTGGAGCGTATCCTTGCTTACATGCTGTCAAAGAATTATATTCGAGAAGATTTCCATTTTACACCATACACTACTATCAGCTACCTTGTACAGGGTAGGTTAACCCTTAACCACATACAACAAATCTGCAGAAGAAGACTGAAAACATCTTGGCAATAAAGTGGAAAATCTCTGATACTGAAAGTACAAATAATGAATAAAGTTGAATACATTGCTGCAAAAGGAGAAATTGCTCATGAAAATTGCTCAAAAAGAGCAGTTTCTGCCATTCTCTTACTGTTTCTGTTTTATAGCCATACAACAAGTTTTTAAGATAATTTTCAGTTCTACCTGGCAACTGGTTAACCCTTTCCCTAATACGACAATTCTGCAGCAGACGACTTTGAACATATTCCGTCAAAAAATAGAAAATCTCTATAATCGAATGGATAACCTATGACTAAAAGTGGAAAACATTGTGGCAAAAGGAGGAATTGCTCGTTCTGAGCAATTTCTTCTTTTGTCAAAATGTTTTCAAAAAGCCGTCTGCTGCAGAGGCGTCAGAAAACATCTATATGAGGGAAAGGGTTAATACAGATATGTAGCACAAATTTCTGTACAAGCGTCTCCATTATGTTGACTGTGATTTGCTTTGGGATAAGAGACTTAGCGTTGCGAGTTATATCTACTCAATGCGGCCGTGGTTAAATCCGTTCAGGCAAAGCACATTTTCTACTCTTGTACTTGTTATTTGCTTGAGGACCATGGACAAGTGTACTGTTATTGTGATATAACTGAAAAACCGTTGAAAACGTAGTAAAACCCCGATAAAACAAATACTAGCATCTCCAAATACCCTACTTTAACCCATTCCAACCCTAGAAAAAAATCGGGAACAAAAGAGAACATCTGACAAAAATTTGGAATTCTTTATTATGAAAGTGAGATGATTGAAAAGAAACGAAAATATTGTGGCAAATGAAGAAATGGCTCATCATTAGTAATTTCTACTTTTGCCAGTGTTTTTAAATATAATTTGCTGCAAATGGGAAAGCCCATCATGATTAAAATACCACATTTCCCAAATGCTTAACTTTATATGAACCTTCAGTTCTTCTTATTATTGATTTCAGGTGATAAAGCTAGCCTCATTACCACTGGTGTTCAGAAAGTACATTTAGAAATGCCAGGAAAGCGAAAATCAGTATCAGAAAATGGAAATGGTTCTCTGAATTCTACAGCAACATCATCCTATGGATTTAAAAGTAGTTTAAAAACTTCAGATAAACCCAAACTTGTTGTGATTAATGAAAAGAAATCTGCATTCTCAAGCTTTGCCTTTAGTCCGTCACAGAGCTTAAATGAAACTAGTTCTAACGAGACTATGGTCGTCAAGAAAGTACCTAGTGATCTGAAAGATTTGAAGAAAAGAAAGAAGCAGACGATTCTCGATGATAGTGATTCTGATGGACTTGACTTTGGTTTTATGGAAGATGGGCCAAATTTAAAGAAACAAAAGTCTGGCAATTCAATTAAAACTTCACTAAAAAAAGACTCAAAGAAGTCATCAAGTTCTTCGATAAAAGACAAAAAGTTTGTGTTAAAAGGTAGTTCGAAAGCAGAAGCGGAAAAACATAGTATCTCAATGGTTGAGGATGATGTACTAGATCTGATTTCAGACTCTGAAGAGTGTCGAGCAAAGGGAGACAACTCACCTGTCTTAGGTAGAAAGAAGATAATCCAATTAATAGACAGTGACAGTGATTTTTGAATAAATTAATCAATTTTAAATTGTATCTTGTTGTTTCTTTATTCCATATTATAATGGTACTGTACCCCAAAGGGCAGATAGTATCAACAATAGTTGTCCGGTCTCGTAATTATAAAACAAACAAAACCCCATACAAAATGTTTTTTTTTGTTCATAGGTAAAAAACCACTATTATTATTTTCCGTATTTCATAATACAAGACAACATTAATGATCCAAAGATATAGTTAGCATGCAAAAACACAAATTGAAAATTATCACAGTATTGTCAATCATTTTTAAAAGAGATATTTATGGTCTAAGTATGCTGCACAATTTATTTTTCACAAGGATTTTCGTAATTAGTTAGCACCTATAGATAAATTAATCTGTTTCCAGTTTTCAATAACTTTGGCACAGTTGCAGAGCTAAATAACCAGCTATATCTCTCATCAACAATTACCGAGTCTGCCATTCAGTCATTCTAATGATTGACAAAAGTCATTGTGACTAGCTTCTGCCACAAATGGGCTTAAAGAATATGGATGAAGGTAGCCAATTGCCTGTGAATAATGTTATTTGAATTCCTGGTGCAAGTCGGCCAGGATTGATTGATTTGGGTTCAACGCCGTTAACAACAATTTCTCAGTCATATCACGGCGACCAGTTCACCTACTCGTGTGTTTAATGACTTTATCACATCAGTACTCCACACAACAGACTTTCCAAGTAACTTGCTGCTTTCCCACACAATGAGTTAGCTCATTGGTGGAAGACGAATGGTGCTTGTCACAGTGACTTTCCTCAAATGTTGGAAAGAATGTTGGCCGATCTGGGGTTGGAACTCGCAACCCTGTATTGACAGCCCACGTCGCTACCACCTGAGCTACTCGGCAAGTTAGCCAGGAAACATGTGGTAAGGTGAACAGGGTTAAACTCAAATCAATCAATCAAGTTATTGCGAATCTTTGGCAAAATTGAGCCTATAACTCTTATAAGCTTCTCACATGCAACAAATATGCAGCAGACTCGTTTGAAAACATATAGACACAAATTTGGAAAATTTATAAATGGAATTATGATTAGTGAATAGAATTGAAAACATTGTGAACATTGTGACCATTTCTTCATCCTGAGCAATTTCTCTTTTTGCCACAATGTTTTCAAAATACTTCTGTTGCAGAGGCTTTAGAGAGCGTCTATATGTGGGAAAGGCGGCTCTTTTCAGGAATCTGCCGTAGCCAAGTGGTTAGTGTTGGGGATTTGGAACCGGAGCTCCTGGTAGTCATGCAGGAGTGTCCTTGAGCAAGGCACATTTCCTTTATTTAGTTCTGGTTTGCCTACCCAGGGATCATGAATAAGTAATCCTTTCTCACATACGACAAATCTGCAGCAAACTACTTTGAAAACATATAGACACAAATTTGGAAAATCTTTATAAATTCTTTAGTATTAGGGACTTGGAACGGTAGCTCTGGGCGGTCATGCCGTAGCGTCCTTGAGCGAGGCACATTTCCTAACTTAGTTCTGGCTTGTTTACCCAGGGATCATGAATAAGTAATCTGACGCCATGATATAACTAAAATGTTGAAAACGCTGTAAAACCCAAATAAAACAAAGAGCATATTTTGTAGATCAACTGTGTAAAGATGTTCATGTTATGTCCATGGAATCAAAAATAAGTGAACATAATGGCAATTGTAATCTTTCAGAAATGGGGCTTTGATATTTGGCATGTGTATTTTATGTGACTGATCCTTTCTAGTTTTATCAATATATTCAAATCAGACCTTTACATTGAAATTTGACCTACTTTTCTAAACATAAACATTGGCCATAACTTTTGACCTTTCAAGAGTTGGGGCTTTCATCTATGGCAAATGTGTTCATGTGACCTTGTCATTGACCTTTAACCTACTATTTTAAAAATCTTAACATTTATCAAAAGATTTTACCCTTTGCATTTGTGTTGCTTTTGACAAGTCCTTTCCAATTAAACCAAAATATTTTATGTTGATCTTTTCTACAACTTTAACAGGGAAATTTGGCCTGTTAAAGAAAGGGCTTCTTTTATAAGGCAGTGTATTCATAATGGCAAATCCTTTGCAGTTATTATCCCCTCGGCTAACGAAGTTTGCGAGGGGATATAGTAACGGGACTGTCCATTTGTTCGTTTGTTCGTCCGTTCGTTCGTTTGTGCGTGTGTACGTCCGTAACAACCTTGTGACCACTCTACACTGAACATCCTTCGACCGATCTGAACCAAACTGGGTATATAGTAAGTATATGGTAAGGTCTAGAAGCCTATTTACTTTCAAGGTCATAGGTTAAAGGTCAAGGTCAAAATTAGACTGACTATTCCATATATACAAACTTGTGACCACTCTACACTGAACATCATTTGACCGATCTTAACCAAACTTGGTATACAGTTAGTATATGGCAAGGTTTAGAAGCCTATTCATTGTCAAGGTCATAGGTTAAAGGTCAAGGTCAAAATTGGACTGACTATTTTCCCATATTAACAACCTTGTGACCACTCTACACTGAACATCCTTCGACTGATCTTAACCAAACTTGGTATACAGTTAGTATATGGCTAAGTCTAGAAGCCTATTTATTTTCAAGGTTAAAGTTCAAGGTCAAAATTGGACCTTGACTATTTTCCCATATCAATAACCTTGTGACCACTATACACTGATTATCTGTTGGCAGATCATAATCAAACTTGCCTACAGTTAGTATATGGCAAGGTCTAGAAGCCTATTTATTTCAAGGTCATAGGTTAAAGGTCAAGGTCAAAATTGGACTGACTATTTTCCCATATCAACAACCTTGTGACCACTCTACACTGAACATCCTTCGACGATCTTAACCAAACTTGCCATACATTTAGTAATGGTACATTATGGTAAGATCTAGAAGCCTATTGATTGTAAATGTCAACAGGCAAAGGCGGGGTCATTTGGCAAAGGCCAAAGGCAGAGACAAGGACAAATTACACTTACTTCTTTGGTACATAATATTAATAACAATTTAATAAAGGCAAGGACAAATAACATAAGTTTTCTGGTACATAACATTAATATCTAGGTCATTGGCCATATTTTTAGCTATATTTTTAAATTGAATACCGAGAGGATGCATCCGCTTTGCGGTGCCTTTGTTTCAATTTTCAAAGGCGGGGTCATTTGGCAAAGGCCAAAGGCGGAGACAAGGACAAATTACACTTACTTCTTTGGTACATAACATTAATAACAATTTAATAAAGGCAAGGACAAATAACATAAGTTTTCTGGTACATAACATTAATATCTAGGTCATTGGCCATATTTTTAGCTATATTTTTAAATTGAATACCGAGGGGATGCATCCGCTTTGCGGTGCCTTTGTTTCAATTTTTAGTTTGCCTGGCTGAAAGCAATCGAGCTAATGTCAAGGCAAATTGTCTGTCTTGCCTCTGTGTGTGCATAAACATTTGGTTAAACAACTTTTCCTCTGGTCAAATTGAGATGAAACTTCATGGGTAGCATCCTCTTAAACCTTTCCCACATACTGCATTACCTCAGCAAACCACTTTGAAACCATATTGACAAAAATGTGAAAAATCTCAATAAATGAGTTTTCAACTATTAAATAGAGTTGAAAACATTGTGGAAAAAGGAGAAATTGCTCGTTCTCAGCAATTTTACTTTTTGTCACAGTGTTTTCAAAGGTTGTCTGCAGCTGATGCGTCAAAAGGTGGGAAAGGGTGTCCTCTCCTGAATTTCTCATCTTTATTAATCCATGCAAAAAGCAAGTTTCCATGGCAATCTTAAGAAAAAAACTTTAAAAAATCCTCTCCTCCCAAACAGGTTGGTCGTTTTCCAAATATTATGTAGAAATTTTCCCTTGGTGACTCTACCAAGAGTGATCATATTATTCTTATTGAAAAACATGGGTGCCTTGCTCTATATAGTAAAAAGTTCAAACATCTTTGGATACAAAAGTTCTGGCTGGATTTGAAAATAATTTGGTAGAAATGTTCTTTGGGGGACCCTCTACCAGAATTGTCCAAATTAGTGGCATCTGTTGGGAAACATGGTCGACAGGGGATGCGACTAATTTGTTTTTATATGTATATAAATAAAAGATCTCTTTGTCTTAAAGCATTGGTCCGATTATAAATAATTTGAAACAAATGATCCATTGGTGACCCTCTACCAAGACAGTAATTCTGATCCGCTGACAAACAAGGGTCAGACACATTTTCCTGATAGAAAAGTAGAAGTTCTATTAAAAAAGGTAAGTGATATAGTACCATAATGGTCCTCTTTTTTTTTTAGCTAACCTGTTCACAAAATGCTCAGGTGAGTTATTTTGATCGCCTTTGTTGCGTTGTCAACAATTTCTTTAAATGACATCTTCTCCAAAACCGCTTACGGTAGCCAATTTTGATGAAACTTCACAGGAATGTTCCTTGTGTGAATTCCTTTCAAAAGGATTTGAAAAAACGTCTCGTTTTATTTTAATCAATAAACAAATCTGCAGCATATGATTATTAAAACTTGTAGACAATATGTTGAAAATCTCTATAAATGAAAGTATCTTCATTGAATAGAGATAATTAGACTGTGGTAAAAAGGTAAATTGTCTATTATGATTCTGTTATTAGCAATTTCACCTTTTGCCATACTGTTTTCAAAAGTCGTCTGATGCAGATCTGTCCAAATTCGTCTGCATGATGGAAAGATTTGCGGTATAAGATAATAAGAAAGCAATGTCAATGTCAATTAATAAACTAATTAATAAACTCAATAGGGGGAAATCCCTCACTTTCCAATTTAGTTTTTACGACTAAACATGAAGATTACGTCTTACATTTGTACGTGTGTAGTCCGGAAACATCGATGGCAAATTCATTAAAAAAATGTTTTTGACTCTATAAATTATTAGTTGCAACATTTGCCCTAAGGAGAAGGAAAACGCTGAAATATGTGCAAACTAATGGGTTTTTTGACACAAAGCGGCATTAAATAACAGCTTCTTAGTTTTCCTACTTTCACTTTCGGTTTTATAGCCTCGATAAAGGGAAGTTACTTGTATTGGTAAACACAAGTCACGTGACACGATTTCCTGTAATTGACAACTTACCCAGCAATGGAAGAAGGAAAACACAAAATACGCAGAAATAACGCATGAAAAGTCCTCGTTTACTGGGCTGTAGTGGGGATTCGTGGTCAGTCTCTCAATATCAGACTTCAAGTATGGCCGAAGACGAGCATGGGACGATCGTGATTGGATCAGATGGTACGTAAAAAGGTCATTTCTTACGAAATAAAAACAAACAGGGCGAAACCGTTCAATCATCTAACATTGAGTCAGCACATTTTCTTCTCGAAAAAGCAGGAATTTGCCACTTCTATTACTATCACTATGCTTGTCTGGTAGATTTAAGTCTTTATTGTGGAGAAGTGATGAATTTTCATCAAATTTCCGTATCGAGCAAAGTTTCTATTATTGGTTAATGGACATTTTAAACGGGCTGTGGAAATTGATTTTTGCCCTCAGCTGATTGTTAGCCTAGTCGTTTATATACAACCAGAGCCTCAGGATACGTGCATACTTCATGTTCTAAACTCTTTATGTGAAACTAATATCCTATTTTGTGAATACTCATAGGATTCTCAGAGATAAGGAGGAGTTTGCAGCTCTTTTCCCCACAGTGTCTGTCTTATAATCCAACCATACCCTTCAGTGTGGTATAACTCATCTCATCAGGATGATTCTTTTAATTACTCACAACCAGAGAACTAGATAAGAAGGAGTAAACTGGTATTATTCCAACAATATTTCTCTTATGACAACATTAAACCCTATGTTATGTGTATTCACAAGAATCGTCTCACTGAGATGATTCTTTTGAGTACCCACAACATGGGTTTGGTGGTCAAATAAGGATTTGAGGATGTGAAATACTCATCTTATCTAGAGCTCTTCAAAACATTGGCAATCAAATACGGATTTTAGAACATGTATGCAAAATAGCCCTATCTAGAACTCTTGATTCTCATGAATATCCACAACATAGGGTTTGATTGGGCAATAAAACATGCAGTATTTTGGTGAATAGACCAGGTCACTTCCAGATTACCTCAGCTTATGACAACTTGTTTGTTGCCATTTATGTTTACAAATACATTTATTATCAAAACAAAAGGTTGTAGTCTGTGCAAGTTTGATTTTCCAGCCTTTAGGGTTTACATTAATCCCCTTTTAACCCTTTCCCACATACAGACGCTTTCTGAATCAGACACTTCTCATAGTCTGCAACAGAAAACTTTTAAAAACATTGTGTCAAAATGAATAATTGCTCATCATGTTTTCAACTCGATTCAATGATTTAACTTTCATTTCTAGAGGTTAATCATATTTTGACCCAGATGTTTTCGTAATAGTCTGCTGCAGTTGTTTGTGGGAGAGGGCCGAGTCTTATCTGTGCCTCTGAGGTACAGTGCAGGCAAGTCCAGGTTTCTGGTGGGGAGGTAAGGGGGTCCGGTCCGGGAGTCAACCTTTTAGGATTATCATACATATGTATATTCATGTTTTGGAAAAATATAAAAAAGACTATAAAAAGTATATATTGGATATCTTGCGTGATCAAGTTGTTCACAAGAAATTGTGGACTTTCATGAATTGAACCTACAACCCTTGCTGAGAGAACTAATGTGTAAGTGGTCTACTCAGTGGTTTAGTGCACAGGGTTACAATACCCAGGTAATTTGTGTTTGCTCTATGAACTTGTCATTGGTAGGAGAGAGTTTAATTGTAAGCATGTTTAACCCTTTCCTTCATATAGATGCTTTCTGACGCCTCTGCAGCAGACAGCTTTTTGAAAACATGGTGACAAAAGAAGAAATTGCTCAAAACGAGCAATTTCTCCTTTTGCCACAATGTTTTCCACTTTTAGTCATAAGTTATCTTTTCAATTATAGAGATTTTCTATTTTTTGACAAAATATGTTCAAAATCGTCTGCTGCAGAATTGTATGTGGCAAAATAATTGTACTTAGAACTGCTCTCAACAGTTTCTCATCTATATCACAAGTGCTTTGGTTTAAGCTCAGGTCACACTGTCACGATTTGGAGCTACGAGTTACCACGAGTTATAACTCACCATAACTATTCGGTTGTCATGTAGGACTCAAACACATATCTGTACATGTCAAGTAGATGTCTTTTTGTGTCCCCTCATGTCGCCAGTACTCGGCAAAAAGCGGCGAGTATTTTAAACGGTTTAAAGTTGTCATGCAAGTTTACATCTCGTACAGATGTCGAAGACATGTTGATGGGATGTCGTCCAATCTCATACACTTATCTTCGCTTCTTGCCGTGTAAACAGTCGTTCGACATACTGCGAGTTAGAAAGACATGAATATGATCCCTGCTCAACATGCGTCCGACACTGGCGACACATACTAGACTAGAGTTTGTATGAATTCTCTTCAACATATGTACGACATTTACTCGACATTTCTACGAGTTCTGGCAAGTTGTGTTTATTTTGGGTGCGCATATTTTCATCAGTTCTCCTGTAGACTTCTGTCACTCCACAATCATGCCCCAACAGAGGAAAGGTAAAATGCCAGTAAAAAAGAAGGTGTCCGTGGATCTAGAAGTTTAGCCCCAGTCACAACCCCCTACACCAACACCACCCACTGTTTTTTCGGAGCTTTGATTGCGATATGTTTTCCAACGAGCTCCAAACTGTTGTGCAACGTTTCGCAAATCAGCTTGAGTATTAGGACATGCTATCACTTCATCACTGTACTCATCAATGACTGCCTGACACACTTCTGGTATAAGGAGGCTGATGGTGTTGTGTGGCACTCGTACATAAGGTATCTTTGGAAGCCAGGTAACAGAGGGTAATGGCGAGCTTCAGACCAGGTTCCATGGCCTTGAGGTACCACATATCATTCTTCGTCATATCAGAAAGTTTCTGTTCTCGGAACATCTGAGGTGAAACCCTCAGGGAATGAACAAATGGCTGCCAGTTTCAAGTTCAAACACAAGTTGACAATTTAGTGCAGGGCTACTGTTATTTATAACAACGTTGCCATATGTCGCCATCACTTGTACAGTTCTTGTAGTATACTTGTCACTTTTCGTAGTAAACTCGAGCACATATAACCAGAACTCGACTAGTCTTGCGTTAACTTGTATGTTCTCGCAGAAAAGTCTTCGATTGTTGAGGAAATGTCGTACACAGATCATGAAGATGTTGCCTCAACTCGTGTTAAAAAGAAGATTATTGTGAAGTTGTTGCCTCAACTTGTGTATTATCGTAGTACTCTCGTATCAATGTTGAAAAGAACTCGAGCAGGCCTTTTCTACCAATACAATTGATTCAATCTTAGCAACTAGGGAATAGAGAGGTAGAACGTCGGCCTTTCATATCAAAAGTCCCTGGTTCGAGTCTCATGGTGAGCGGGTCCTGACTTTTGGATTTTTCCAAACAAACAGCGCGAATACTGGTTAAGTCTCCAGGAAGCAGTGTGATTAATATAAGCTGAAAGCTTGTTTCGCAATCGATGTAAAATAAATAAGATTATACTAACTAACTAGGGAATATTTTGAGACAGGACTGCCTTTGTCTAAAAATGCACCTTATGTGAAAAAATCTTAACCAACATGTATTCAAACAATCCGGGCTAAAGTATGGAATATCTCTATATATGAAGTATAATTATTGAGTAGAGTTACGGGAATCTGCCACGGCTGAGAGGTTAGCATCTTGGATTTAGAACTGGATGTACCGGTTTCAACCTCTAGTCGCGGCAGTCATGGTGGATTTACCTTGGGCAAGGCACATTTCCTGGCCTTGTACTGGTTTGTTTACCAAGGGATCATGAATAAGTGAACTGTCACTGTGATATAACTGAAATAATGTTGAAAACTGCATAAAACTCTCAATAAATCAAATTGAGTAGATGGGTGTCCTGGGTCCAATCCCCAGTTGCGGCGGGCATGGCACATATTCTAGCCTAGTACTGGTTTGTTTACACAGGCTCATGAATAATTGAACTATTGCCATGATAATATCACTGAAATAATGTTGAAAATGGCGTAAAACCCCAATTAAACAACGTTGTCATACTCTATTTGGAATCATCTCAATAGAATAATTATATTGACTTAAGCACAACATTTCTTTGAATGTCAAATACACACTTAAGAACATGACATTATGACCTTAATCTAACTGACATAAAAAGAAACCCTGTGTTCAGGGATGGTATAAACCAAATATCATTATATGTGTGTGTGTTTTTGTTTAAGCTAGATAAGTTAGGATGTTCATACTATACCTTTAACCCTTTCCCCGCTCAGGATAAATTTTTCATGATGAGTAATTTCTTTTTTTGCCACAATGTTTTAAACTATATAGAATAATTAGGCTTTCATTTATAGGGATTTCTGATACTTTTCCCCATATTTACGCATAGCTGTTACAGTCATTGTGATAGGGTTAATACTTGGAGCAGAATTAGGGCAGGTGGTTGCCAAAAAAAACTTGCTTAAGAATGATTGATTGATTGTTTGGTGTTATACACCGCTTTCAACAATTTTTAAGTTATATCACAGTGTTTCCAGGGTAAGTCAACAGTACTACTGGTCCATTTATCCTGACACTAGCCAGTCCGTCATAATGCTAACCTCCAACCATGAGCTCAAAGAAAGGCAGTCAATGAGTCATTTCTAATATTTTTAAAGTCTTTGGTATGACCCAGCAGGGGATTAACCCTTGCCCTCCCGCACCCTTCAACTAGACCACCGAGGCGGGAAAATCCCTTAAAAATCAAGTGAGGTCCTATCAAAGCCTTTCTCCTCTCACTGAAGCCTTAGTGAAGGTGAGAATCGTGGTCTTGATGATATGATGGTCTTGAGTTTGAATATGGGATATGTCAGGTCAAAAACTAGGTGACAATGCCAAATTTCAGAAAATTCTTGTAGCCACTTCAGTTGAAACTCAGGCTGGTTGTCTTGATCTAGGCCAAATTTGAATATTGGTCATATCGGGTCAAAAACAAGGTCACTAGGCACAATTTTTAGAAAACGCGTTTGGACATTCTAGAGTCTTCTGTCATAACCACAAGCAAATGCCCATTAGTATTTAAGTGTACCAGGTAAATTTGAGACGCCCTACTATGCAGTGCAGTCAGATCCAATATACATACAGTGAAGTATTTTGGTCTGATTTTAATGAGATTGATAAATCAATATCCCCTTACAGTGTCAAAGCTCAAAGTTTGGTTCAATAGACTATGTCGTGACTGTTAAGTTGTTTATTCTTTATGATAAAAAATATTAACCCTTTCCCTTATACAGACACTTTTTGACGCCTCTGCAGCAGACAGCTTTTTGAAAACATAGTGACAAAAGAAGAAATTGCACAAAACGTGCAATTTCTCCTTTTGCCACAATGTTTTCCACTTTTTGTCATAGGTTATCCACTTAATTATGGAGATTTTCCATGTTTTGACAAAATACGTTCAAAGTCGTCTGCTGCAGAATTGTCGTATGAGGGAAAGGGTTATACAGACACTTTCTGACGCCTCTGTAGCAGCCGACATTTGAAAACCTTGTGACAAAAGGTGAAATTGCTCAAACGAGCAATTTCTCCTTTTGCCCCAATGGTTTCAAATTTGTTCATTCATTATACCTTCATTTAAAGAGATTTCCCATATTGTTGCCTAGATACTTTCAAAGTCGACTGCTGCAGATTTCTTTATGTGGGAAAGGGTTATAAGATTCATTTATATGAAGAACATGTGAGAGAAATAATGTTTAACCTAGAAAATTGGAAGTACAGTATAGTGTGGCAGAGGTCCAGATAAGGAGGGGTATACAGCTCTTTTACCCACAATATCTCTCATATCATCCAACCAAACCCTATGATTTGGGTACTCAAAAGAATTTTCTCAATGAGACTAAGTTTTTGAGTACCCACAACATAGGGTTTGAGGGTAAAATAAGGATTTTGGAACTTATACAACTCCCCTTATCTAGAGCTCTGGTGTTGATAGAAGGTTGTATACAATCTGGAAAAAGGAGGAATTGCTCATTAAATGCCAATTCTTCTTCTCTATCAGCGCCATTGGCAATATTGTGGTTTTTGCAAACAATACAGTTTCAGGGGAGTCAGCTCGTTACGAAAATATTCCCAAACTCTCATTTCATGAAAAATGGAGTTATCAACAGAGTTTATCTGCAACAACTTTGAAACCATTTCCTTCATAGAACTCAGGTTGACATTAAGATAACTTTGGAAAATTGTTTTTGCCACAATGTTTTCAAAATGCATCTGTTGCACTTCTGTATGTGGGAAAGGGCTTCTCACTTGCAGACTCATTTTGATGAATATGCAGCAGACAACTTTTGAAAACATAGTTGCATTTGGAGAAATTGTTCACACTGAATCTTTGTGTGAAATAATGTTTTTCAACTTTATTCAATAATAAGATACTTTCATTTTTAAATATTTGCAATATTTTTGCCCAGATGTTTTCAAAGTTTTTCTGCAGATTTGTTGTATGTGGGAGAAGGGTTATCATGGTGCGGCTCATTTTCATGATATAGATCACATGTCAAGGTCACTCTATGCCGTTATAATTTTTTGGGTAATTTTGATGATTTTACATACCGGAATTGTTTAAAATTGCCAGCAGCTATAACATCTGAAGTAGGAAATGTTATCTCTAGAATTATTAATAAGGTACATACCAGTAGTTAGAAACATGGTATGAAAAGGAAAAATTGATTGTATTGAAATGTCATCTTGTGCATGAAAGCAAAGTTTGAAGGTATCTGTAAAGCAATAAATAAGGAAATAAAGATTTGAAATGGTCATTGTGAGAAATCAGCAATTGCTACTTTTTTCCTGAATGTTTTTCAATGTCATTAGCTGTAGAGACATCAAAAGTTGCACCGGGGAAACAGTTCAACTTTCATTTTAGTTAAGGAATCCGCTGTGGTCGAGTGGTTAGCGTCGGGGATTTCGAAACCGGGTGTCCCGGGTTCGATCCCCAGTCACGGCACTACGGTCATGGTGGAGTGCCCTTGGGCAAGGCACATTTTCTAGCCTAGTACTGGTTTGTTTACCCAGGGATCATGAATAATTAAATTTAATTGCGCGCTAAATGACCTTAGCTGTCGATGCGCCATAAAACAATATACATTCATTCATTCATTTTAGTTTAAAAGGTTTAAATTACAAATGCATTTTAATTCATAAAAACTTATTATTTAGTTAATATCGCTTTTTACTTGCCTGTTTCATGTTCTCAATTTTCACCTAAAATACTGTTGTATGCAATTTGTGTATGCAATTTGTGCAATCTGAGCAGACAATTGGATTTTACTAACAGCACTAGCTGTATAGATTTTTTTGTTTACCTGATATAATGCTATATTCAATGTTGTCTGCTTTAACCCTTTCTCACATACAGCAAATCTGCAGCAGATGACTTTAAAAACATCTAGGCAAAAAGATGGAAAATCTTAATAAATGGAAGTATTATTATTGAACAAAGTTGAAAACATGGTGGCAAATGGAGAAATTGCTCATTATGAGCAATTTCTCCATTTGTCACCATGTTTTCAAAAGTCGTCTGCTGCATATGGTTTAAAATGTGTCTGTAGGTGGGAAAGGGTTAAAACATCTGAGGATAACATTGTAAGATCTGGAAATTTAAAAACAGTGTTAACATACTACGGGCAAAGGAGAAAAAGATTCATCTAATTCATCTGCAGCAGACGACTTTTGAAAACATTGGGGCAAAAGGAGAAATTACTGTTTTTAAACTATTGAATAATTGCTCTTTCATTTATAGAGAGTTTAAATAGTTTGGACTATGTGTATTCAAAGTCTTTCGCAGAGTTTTCATAGAGAACTGATAACATTGTTTGAAAAGGTGAAATTACTTATTTGACAAACATTTTCTCATTTTTAGCTCACCTGTCAAGCTTTTGTGATCACTCATCAATCGGCTGCCTGTTCACATTTTCCTACAAACAACTTCTCCTCCTAAACCAAAAGACTTTTTAGATCACCTGTGAGCCAAATGCTCAAGGTGAGCTATTCTGATCACTCTCTGTCCGTCGTCTGTCATTAACTTTTAGCTTTAAACATCATCTCCTCCTTAACCACAGTACCAATTTTAACCAAACTTCACAGGGATGTTCCTTTGGTGGCCCTCTTTTAAAATTGTTCAAAGATTTAAATTCTATCGAGAACTCTGGTTGCCACGGCAACAAACAAATCTTCTTTTCTGAAAGTAGAAGGCACATGCCTTTGATATTTGGTAGCATGTAGCATCATCTATCGGACCTCTACCAAGATTGTTCAAATTATAGCCCTGGGGTCAAAAATGACCCCTCCCCGGGGGTCACTTGTTTAAAATAGACTTGTATAGGGGAAAAACTTTAAAAATCCTTTTGTCTAAAAGTAGAGGAATCTGCTGTGGTCGAGTGGTTAGCGTCGGGGATTTCGAAACCGGGTGTCCCGGGTTCGATCCCTAGTCGCAGCACCTCGGTCATGGTGGAGTGCCCTTGGGCAAGGCACATTTTCTAGCCTTGTACTGGTTTGTTTACCCAGGGATCATGAATAAGTGAACTGTCATTGTGATATAACTGAAATAATGTTGAAAGCGGTGTAAAACCCTAATTAATAATAAATTGTCTAAAAGTAGATGGCCCAGGCCTTTGATATTTGGTATGTAGCTTCATCTAGTGGACCTCTTCCAAGATTGTTCAAATTATAGCCCTTGGGTCAAAAAAGACCATTGCCCGGAGGGTCACTTGTTTTACATAGACTTGTATAGGGAAAAAACTTTAATAATCTACTTGTCTTAAAGTAGAAGGCCAAGGCCTTTGATATTTGGTATGTAGCTTCATCTAGTGGACCTCTACCAAGATTGTTCAAATTATAGCCCTGCGGTCATAAATGACCGTTCCCAGGGGGTCACTTGTTTTACATAGACTTGTATAGGGAAAAAACTTTAAAAATCTTCTTGTCTAAAAGTAGAAGGCCAAGGCCTTTGATATTTTGTATGTAGCTTCATCTAATGGACCTCTACCAAGATTGTTCAATTTATAGCCCTGGTGTCAAAAATTATTCCTCCCCGGGGGTCACTTGTTTTACATAGACTCATATAGGGAAAAAACTTTAAAAAATCTTCTTGTCTAAAAGGAGAAGGCCCAGGCCTTTGATATTTGGTATGTAGCTTCATCTATTGGACCTCTACCAATCTTGTTCAAATTATAGCCCTGGGGTCAAAAATGGCCCCACTCCGGGGTCACTTGTTTTACGAAGACTTGTATAGGGAGAAACTTTAAAAATCTTCTTGTCTGAAGGTAGAATGTCCAAGCTTTTGATATTTGGTATGTAGCTTCATCTAGTTGACCTCTACTAAGATTGTCCAAATTACAGCCCTGGGGTAAAAACTGGCCCCATCCCGGGTCACTTGTTTTACATAATATTATACTTCTAAAGGGAAAACTTGTCTAAAAGTTGATATTTGAAATCTAACTTCATCTAGTGGACCTCTACCAAGATTGGTCATATTATAGCCCTGGTGTCAAAAATGGCCCCACCCAGGTGATCGATTTAGGGCCATTTTGGCCCCTCTTGTAAGCTCACCTGACCACAAAGTGCTCAAGGTGAGTTATTGTGAACGACTTTCGTCCGGCATCCGGCGTGCGTCCTTCAACATCTTCTCCTCAGTATCCAATGGGTCAATTTGGATGAAACTTCACAGAAAGTATCCTCTCAATGATCTCACCAGATTTCCTTCAAATTTTTGGGATCCATGCAGAATTCTGGTTTCCATGGCAACGAAATGAAAAAAACTTGCTTGTTTTTCTTGTATGCATATCATAAAAAAAAAATTAAAACTGTTTTCTATTAAATCATGTGAGCGATTTAGGACATGTCATGGTCCTCTTGTTCAATTTTGTTTTTCAAAAGCTTTCCGGTTCAAAAGCCCCGAAGGCGCATGTATTAGGGAAAGGGTTAATGTTAAGTGCTACAGAGGTATCAGATGTTGATGAATGAGGGAAAGGGTTTATCCATTTGATGTGGCTGATAAACAATATTCTACAGTTGAGAAGGCTTCCTCAATGGAATAGTTTTAGATGAATATGGATGAGACCATTTTTAAAAACAGTTCTTGGAAGGAGAACTCAAAATTATGGAGACTCTACAAATGAAAATATTATTATTGAAAAGAGATAAAAATCATTATGACAAAAGAAGAAATTACTAAATGTTTTCAAAAGTTGTCTGCTCTAGATCCATATGAGGGAAGGGTTGAAAGAAAACATGGTTTCAATAGGAAAAACATTTGGGCACAATTTGTAGACATATTTTGATTCAGATCCTCAGTTTTAGCAATATCTATTTTCCCAAAATGTTTTCCTAAGATTAACTCTTTCCCACATACAATCTTAGCAGCAATATAGAAAATCTATATCAATGACTGTTTAGTTATTATACCCCCTTCGAAGAACAGGGCCTATATAGGAGTCACTGTGTCGGGCTGTCTGTCTGTCTGCCTGTCGGTCGGCCGGAAGTCATATTTTGTCCTTCTTATTTCTTACAAACCACATGGTGGAATTCAATAAAATTTTACATGAAGCTTCTATACCAAAAGGAGATGTGCATATCCTAAAGGGATTACAATTGCGTGTTATTTTACAGAGTTATGGCCCTTTTGCTTATTAAGTTATAGTGTAGGTAAAGGTGCTGTTTAGAGGGTATTTATCATCTTCAGTGATAGTTCTAGTTGAGGACAGTTGAAATCATTGTGACAAATGGAGAAATTACTCATTACTTAAGAGCAATTTCTCCATTTGCCATTAAGTTTTTAAAAGCTGTCTGCGCAGCTTTGTCTACAAGTGGGAAAGATATTTGGTGTTGTCGAAAAGTTATTTTTTTTTCCTCCCTTTTAACCAGGTTTACAACGTAGTTGTAACCTGGTTATTAGAATGACGTTGTCGTTGTTTGGGTGGCAGTCATCAAACTCACCTATGTAACTGAGTATCTTCAGTTACTGTTGACATATTGTAACCAAACTAGGTAGGTAGAAAGACTTTATGGAGACCTTTCATGGGATTTTGTTGGGAGCCCTTAGGTGGCATAACACAGTTGAAAGCTGATTTTCTGTTTCCTCGGAAACCCCAACTTTTATTCTCTCAATATTTCTCATAATTTCCATACTGGTTCGATAAAAAGGGTTTGCCTGTATCAAGGAGTGCCAGAATTATAAGAAACTGACTGGAAGTCACACTCTCAGTCCATATTATGGAAAGAAGTGGCCACAAAAGTGGTCTGAAACAGGGTGAAAAAAGTAGGACAGAAAGATCAATTTGACCCTTTATTCCAAAAATCACCCAACAAAAACGCAGGGGATAAGGGTAAAATTGAAATGCTGCTAAGACTCTCAAAACGATAGGCAATCTGTGGATGCAGTCAGAAATACCACGTTTCCAGCTCCTTTTCAAGCAATTTTGGACGCGAAAGCTGGTATTCAAATTTACCTCTAAATTCACGCCTAGCTCTGCAACCAGTGTTGTCAAACCGGAAGGAGAAGTGGGTTCAACTGAAAAATTCAATCCCATGCTTAGAGCTCAATTTTCACATTTATAAACATCAAAATCAACCATTTACCCAAAAATGTACCCACAACTTACTATTTGTTATTATTTCTATTTTTGACCCTGGCCAAAATCCGAATATCCCGAAAGCAAGTGTTATGTGTCACCTTAAGGAAAAATAATCTCCTGTCTAATAGGTCCAAAACCTATTATATCAATAACAGAATCTGATAACAACTCATTTCAACAATTTTCCTTGGGCTGAAAGACCCACAACTCTTCTGGTACTGATTTAAAACCCTTCTCAAACTAGCACATTTCACACTAAATTTCTGCAAAATAAAGCTCGCAATCAAAAAGGGTAAAAATGGCCAGAACTGCTCCTGTTTTACTACAGGATATGGACTGGTCTTATTTTCAAATGGAATTCTGGTCAATAATGCTGTGTTACTTTCTTTATGTGCTATACTAGCAGTCTGAAAGACAAATTTTAACAATAAAGTCAGCTCTTTTGCACATACCTTGTAAATTTTTGTGTCAGATTGAGTGAAAATCCTTTATTCTAACTGTTCACAGAACTGCTACTACAAAAAAAAGGAGTGGGAAAGCCAGGAAAACATGGGTAGGTGCACTGACCGCCGTGATATGACCAAAGCTGTTGAAAGCGGCGTTAAACTCCAAACAAACAAACAAACAAAACAAAAAAAGGAGCATAAATCACCTTTGAAAATTGGCTATATAGTTTAAGGATATATTTCTAATCATTAGAAAGAATATACGCATTAAAAACACAACCATCATAGCTATTATGAAAAATATGTATTCAGACAAGCCTGAATTCGACTAATTTCAACGCAATAACAAAGTCCATCAAAAAACCCGCTGAAAAGCCAAAGGATACATGAAAAACCGAATGCACATGTATGGTTAGATTTGTCGATCAAACCGGTGAAAAGTTAGCATTTGTCGCAGACTGCAGTCTTGTCAATCGCACTACTTCAACACATTTGCGGCTCTAAACTGCACATTTCAGAGACTGAATGAAGAGATTGGGCAAACAAGAGTGGATTTAATGCAACAATGCCTGAAATGACAAATCTAAGCATAAACGTGATGGAATTAACTAATTTCCACAATGCAACTGCAATTTTACCCTGTCTGAATGCCAAAATAGCTGGAAAATTGAAACATTTACATTTCAAACATAGCAATTTTCTTTGTTATTGAATTACCTCCCTTGTTTTGATCAAACATTTGACCAGAGAAAAAGCTGTCAAATGCAGTCTTATGTTCATTTTCTTCATAGAAATTGATGGAAATGCTCTAAAAAGGGCATTTTATGGATTACTGTTGACACAAGTTTCATGTCAGTTGACCTATAAGGTGGCATAACACAGTTGAAAGCTGATTTTCTGTTTCCTCGGAAACCCCAACTTTTATTCTCTCAATATTTCTCATAATTTCCATACTGGTTCGATAAAAAGGGTTTGCCTGTATCAAGGAGTGCCAGAATTATAAGAAACTGACTGGAAGTCACACTCTCAGTCCATATTATGGAAAGAAGTGGCCACAAAAGTGGTCTGAAACAGGGTGAAAAAAGTAGGACAGAAAGATCAATTTGACCCTTTATTCCAAAAATCACCCAACAAAAACGCAGGGGATAAGGGTAAAATTGAAAGGCTGTTAAGACTCTCAAAACGATAGGCAATCTGTGGATGCAGTCAGAAATACCACGTTTCCAGCTCCTTTTCAAGCAATTTTGGACGCGAAAGCTGGTATTCAAATTTACCTCTAAATTCACGCCTAGCTCTGCAACCAGTGTTGTCAAACCGGAAGGAGAAGTGGGTTCAACTGAAAAATTCAATCCCATGCTTAGAGCTCAATTTTCACATTTATAAACATCAAAATCAACCATTTACCCAAAAATGTACCCAAAACTTACTATTTGTTATTATGTCTCCCCCATTACATGGGGGTGACATATTGTTTTTGCCCGTTCCGTCCGTCCTTCCCTCCTTCCGTCTGTCACACTTGTTTCCGCTCAATAACTGTAGAACGCTTGGGCGTAGGAACTTCATACTTGGTATGCAGGTTGGTCATGACCAGTAGCTGACCCCTATTGATTTTGATAACAGAAGGTCAAAGGTCAAGGTCATGGTGACCTTGTGAGGTAAAAAATGGTTTCCGCTCAATAACTGAAGAATGCTTTGGCTGAGGAACTCCATACTTGGTATGCAGGTTGGCCATGCCTAGTAGAAGACCCCTATTGATTTTGAGATCAGTACGTCTAAAGTCAAGGTCACAGTGACAATGAGCTGATAAATAGTTTTTGCTTTGGCCCAGGAACTTCATACTTGATGTGCAGGTTGGTCACCACCAGCAAATGACCCCTATTAATTTTAAGGTCACTAGGTCAAAGGTCAAGGTCACAGTGGTCAAGGTCACATCCGCCACACTTGTTTCCGCTGAATAACTGAAGAACGCTTGGGCATAGGACCTGCATACTTGGTATGCAGATTGTTCATGACCAGTAGATGACTCCTATTGATTTTTATGTCAGAAGGTCAAAGGTCAAGGTCATGGTGACCTTTTGAGGTAAAAAATGGTTTCCGCTCAATAACTGAAGAACGCTTGGGCCGAGGAACTCCATACTTGGTATGCAGGTTGGCCATGCCCAGTAGAAAACCCTATTAATTTTGAGGTAAAAGTCAAGGTCACAGTGACCTTGAGCTGAAAGGTCACAGTGACAATGAGCTGAAACATTGTTTTTGCTTAATAACTGTAGAATGCTTTGGCCACGGAAGTTAATACTTGGTGTGCAGGTTGTTTACCACCAGTAGATGACCCCTATTGATTTTGAGGTCACTAGCTTAAAGGTCAAGGTCATGGTAACCTTCAGCTGAAAAATGGTTTCCTCTCAATAACTAAAGAATGCTTATGTTGAGGAACTTCATACATGGTGTGCAGGTTGGTCCTAACCAGTAAATGACCTTTATTATTTTTGTTTGATTTTGAGGTCACAAGGTCAAATGTCGAAGGTCACGGTAACCTTCAGATGAAAAATGTGTTTTACTCAATAACTCAAGAAAGCTTATACCCAGGAACTTCATACTTGGTGTGCAGCTTGGTCCTAACCTGTAGATGACCCCTATTGATTTTGATGTCAGTAGGTCAAAGGTCAAGGTTGTGGTGACCTTTGGCTGAAAAATGGTTTCCGCTCAATAACTGAAGATTGCTTGGGCCCAGGAATTTCATACTTGGTGTGCAGGTTGGTCACCAGCAGCAAATGACCCCTATTGATTTTGAGGTCACTAGGTCAAAGACCAAGGTCATGGTAACACTCAGCTGAAAAATGGTTTCCGCTCAATAAATGAGGATTGTCACTGTTGCTTCATCTCCAGTCCAAAA
Source organism: Serripes groenlandicus (assembly GCA_031761405.1). NCBI lineage: Eukaryota > Metazoa > Mollusca > Bivalvia > Cardiida > Cardiidae > Serripes > Serripes groenlandicus. The sequence goes on from JASEVX010000001.1 coordinate 242,792,319, forward strand.
CTAAAAAATTCATCTCCATCATTTCTTTTCCTCCCCTACGACCACACAAATGGGGAGACAAGCGCTTTTTCAAAAAAGCAATCTCTAGTTATTTCTATTTTTGACCCTGGCCAAAATCCGAATATCCCGAAAGCAAGTGTTATGTGTCACCTTAGGGTCAAGTTTGCTGTTACTAAAAATAGTAAAACGTTGAGACTGAATATCTTTAGTTAAGGATCACATATTGTAACCAAACTTGGTATGTAGAAAGAGTTTATGAAGACCTTTGATGGAATTGAGTACAGGGCCCCTAAGTTAGAAAAATGGTTGAAACTCAATTATTTAGTTACAATATACATTTATTATAACAAGACATGGTATGTTACTGTTCCTAAAATGGAATCATGGTTTCTACATTTTGCTTGTTCTTTAGACACACATAACATTCAACAAAGGAGCTTAATTATAATTCACAAAACACAAGCTTAAGTTCTTCTGTCAATCATTGAAAACCTGGTTTTTGCCGTGTTGCGACATTCCTTGTTTTTAAAGTTTATCTAATAGCATTTTGAATAATTATATTTTTCTTCTTCTTAAAATGATAAAATGCAAAAATATTCCAATTTGTGTATTTCAGATGAGTATTCTGACAATGACGATGTCATTGTGACAAAAATTGAAATAGAAGTTGACAGCGAGGATGTAGTTTTTCTCTCAGAAACAAAAGCTCCTCCAAAATATGAGAGGGATTTTGCCTCATTGAATAACTCAGAAACAGCTTCAGATGATATCAATAACACAGATAGTGGTACAAAACCTCCGGCTCCACCATCTTTAAATCGTAGTACAAGTGTTACCACAGAAACGGGAAGACTGTTTCTTGATGATAATCTCAAAGTGAAGACCAACAACAGTGGAGCTGTGTTCTGTTCAGTTCCAGGTCCTTTGGATTTATCTGCTAAACATTCTGTACACGACAGTGGTAACCATAACAACAATTGTAATGTAACTTATTCATCCAGTCAGCTTCTAAATTGTGATTTTCAACAGGGAATATATGTGGGTCAAAACCAAGAGGATAAATTAAAATTTCTAGACCCTTCTCTGATTCCAGTGTCTAGTGAAGGTACAAAAACAATAGTGGATACATCAGAACTTTTATCAATGATTGCTGCAGGTTCTACACTGGGTGCTGATGGGAATATTCCCAAACAAAATAACCCAACAGTGGTCATCAGTCAAGCAACAAGCACAGGAATGGACAGGGGGACATATAACAGCAATGTTGAATTGAGGACAAACTGTGTTACTTCAGTCTTTCCAACGTTTATATCAAATCCCGTGCCCTTATGCAATGATTTCATGGGACGCAATATGCAACCTTTAGTATGCAACATAACTCCTGTGAAATCATCCCCACCCACCCAGAATAATACAACAGATGTAAAACACATGAATATGAATGTACCAGTAACCCCCATGGGCCAGACTACCTCAGTGATAACACATTCATCAATGGCTGGTTCCCCAATAATGACTCATACTTCCATAGCTTGTTCCACTTCCAGTATGTCAGTGTCGTCCATGACAACCAGTGTGACAACACCAATGACATCAGGAGCTGTAACAGGAAGTCAGCCTGGAATGTCCTTTACAGGAAATGTCCCAAGAACGTCCCCTACGAGGAGTGATCCCTTCACCACTAGTCATTTATTACTTGCTTCATTAGATTCCCCATGGTTGAATGGCTCTCAATCTAGACATGTCTTTCATCCCAATTCATCTTCCTGTTGTTTGAAAACAGGTGCTCTGACTGGTTCACAGACATGTGCTCATGGATGTCAGCAGACGCAGACAGGTTTATGTGATAATTTTGTGTCTATGTCCCAGTCTACGGGTTGTGTAGGAGGATTGCCAGGTGGTTCTATGATGATTTTGAAAAACAATCCACTGAAACGGTCTTTATCCTCGTCGGATAAAACATGCATGTACAATTCTCTAACTTTACCACTATCTATGCAAAATCCACTAATGAAACATTCGGCTTCCATGTCAAATGTGGGAACTTTATCAGGGATGAGGGGTTCTGATGTCAAACCCTCGAGACATAGTTCTCTCTCAACACGACCTTTGCCAATGTTCAATGATAGTGCCATACCCCTCCCACCTAAAAAACAGAAGCGTTGTTACAGCCAAGAAGGTCCAAGAATGATGTGTACCAACTGTACAACTCTGTTGGCCGGCGAAGATTACTCCCAGTGTCCTAATGGCCATTCAACATGCTCGAGATGTCTGAAAGAGAGAGTTAAACTGGTGTTGTCAGGGAAAGAGAAGGCAAGTATTGAATTATCATCTGTTTGTCAAACCCTTTCCCATATACGACAAATCTGCAGCAGACGACTTTGAAAGCATCTCGAATTCTTTTGGAAATTCTCTGAAAATGAAGGTATAATTACTGAAAAGAGTTGGAAAACGATGTGGCATAAGGAGAAATTGCTTGTTTTAGGCAATTTTTCCTTTTGTCAGGATGTTTTCAAAAGTCGTCTGCTGCAGATGCCTCTAAAGATGGGAAAGTGTTTATCATTTCCCTGAAGAACTTTCTCCTTCTGCCACAATACTTTCAAAAGTCTTCTGCTGCAGATCTGAGGACAAGAAAATGGGGGAGTAAACCTGTCTTTTCAGGAAAATATTTCTCTTATTACTTAACCGAATCCTATGGTATGGGTACTGAAACAAACTTACTGAGATTATTGTTTTGAGTACCCACAACATAGGGTTTGAGTGTCAAATAAGGATTTTTGAATATAAAGAATATATATAGAGCTCTGGCAGATGCATCAAAATGTGTCCACATGTAGGAAGTGGTTATGATCCTAGTTATGATGCATGATCCATGTGAAGGATGTCATCAGGCAAGTCACTTATCTGATATTGAAGTACTTGAAATTTGCCAAGACTACTTGACAAGATGGACTGTTCTTCATGTCAAGTTATTCCTGTTATTTTTGCATTTTCCTTACAGATTTACCTTTCCCACATGGAACAGATCTGCAGCTTAGGTCTTTGAAAACATCTAGACAAAATTCTGACACATGTCTATGAATTAAAGTTAATCTGCTGAATATAGTTGAAAACATTGTGACAAAGAAGAAATTTGTTTGTTTCCTTCAATTGCTCCTTTATTCACATTGTTTTCAGAAGTCATCTACTGCAGATGCATCAAAATTCACCTATATTTGGGGAAGGGTTAATCTTTCCTACAAATGGATGACAATAATATCAGTTTGGCTGAAGGAGAAGTTATTCAACATGAATATTTTCTCCATTTACGGTTTACCACATTGTTTTCAGGTCTATTCAATAAAATACTTTCATTGAAAAATTTTACCCAGATGTTTTACAGTCATCTGCAGTAGAGTAGATTTATGTGGGAACAGGTAGATTTAGGTAAGATTTATGAAGGAAAGGACAGACTGAATTTTTGTTGAGCCCATTTGTGAGCTTGACTTAGCTGTCACAATGGCAGTTTGGTGTATGTACTTGTGGCGTGAGTCTGCACTTCCGTTTGTCCAAACCTTGTGTGGCCTGCATCTTATAATACATCATAAGATTTCCAAGAAACTTGGCACAAGCATTCACCATGATGAGGCGGTGTGTCACGCACAAGACCAAGGCCTGTACCTCAAATGTCAAGGTCACACTTAGAGGTTAAAGATCAAAATGAGTATTGTTTGATATGACTACCTTGTCAGGCCCACATTTCGACCTTGCATCATAGGATTCCCAAGTTACTGGGCACATATGTTCACCATGATGAGTTGAAGTGTCGCTCAGAAGACCCAGGTCTGTACCTTAAAGGTCAAGGTCATACTTAGAGGTCAAAGGTCAGAATGAGAAACCTTGCATCATATGATTTCCAAGTCACTGGGCACACATGTTCACCATGAAGAGGTGATGATTGCAGAAGTGAAAACAAATTTTGCAAAAAAGTAGACTGTTAAAAGTAGACTCTCTTTTAACCCTTCCTACTCGTTGACGCGTTTTGATGCATATGCAGCAGTATGAATCCGATTCCTATGTTTTTGTCCACTACTGACAACAATTCTCTACATAATTAATGTCCACATTCCAAAAATGGGATTTAAATACTAAATTGCAAAATATTCCATTATTCAAAAGGTATTCAGTTTTAGGATTGATTAGTACATGTGTCTTTCAATACATGTGTCGGTGTGTTAAATTATTCCTGTGGTAAATATGCATGAATCTTCATACACGAAACATACTAAAAATGATGTATGTTAAAATTCAGAATAATATGGTATCTCAAAAATAAAAACAAAATGTTGGGGTATTGTACTTCTGACCTTTTTCAACCACTTCGGTATTGCAGAAGTCCCTTAATTAACTGCTATCAATTCTTTGTCAGTCTGTGTTGCAATTGCATGGAAGAGCACTATATGTCTGTGACACAACCTTTGGAGCGGGCTCATCATGTTGCCTGCGGGCATCTAGTTTTTAATACCTTTTCCCACCTGCATAGACATTTTGGCTCATCAAAAAATCTTGTCCATTTTCTAAGTCAAACAATTTTCGACCGATCTACCACTAACCTGCTGAACAAGTGCATCACCCAAGTCCCTTTTGAATTATGGCCATTGAATTGTAAAAAAAATGGCCAGACAGTTTCACCTTATCTTCACCAATTTTGTTGAACATGTTTGTGGATCTAATCTCTTGTTCAAGTTTGATAATAAGCCAAAATTGCACAAGGCAATTTTGAGTTATGGCCCTCGAGTTTTAAAAAAAAGGCCAAATTAGCCTTATCTGCTCTCTAAGCCCAACCGTTTTTATCCTATCATCACCGACCGCGGGGAACATGTTTGTGGGCAAAAAGTCTAGGCTGGTTCGATAACAGGCCAAATCTCTGAAAGCACTTTTAGATTATGGCTCTTGAATTATCAAAATTTTGCACAAAAAAACTTGTCCGCTCTTTTTCAACAGTTCTTATCCAATTTTCATCAAACTTGATGTGAATGTTTATGACTATAAAACCTCAGTTTTGATAAAAACCTGGCCAGAACCCTTTAGTCATAGGAGGGTAATGACTCCCTGTCGGGCGAATTTTGTGAGACTTTGGCACACTTGTTAGATAATTGACTCCCTTTATGAACATATGGAAACAATTTTTATTTTAAACTGTAATAGATGTATTTTGATGCATTTTTAGCCGAAGAATTTTCAAAACATTGTGACAAAAGAGGAAATTGCTCATAATGAGCAATTTATCCTTTTGTCACAGACTGTTTTCCTAGATATTTTCAAAGTTGACTGCTGCAGATTTGTTTCATGTGGGAAATGGAAACGGACATATTTTGCATAAACAGTTCATAACAAATTTATACCAACGTTGAAAATAATTCAATAAAAGTATGGAAAATATCTAGTTGTTTGATAGGGTTGAAAACAATGTGGCCAAGTAATTCTATCGGCCATCATGTTTTAACCCTTTCCCTTATACGACAATTCTGCAGCAGACGACTTTGAACTTATTTTGTCAAAATATGGAAAATCTCCATAGTTGAATGGATAACCTATGACAAAAAGAGGAAAACATTGTGGCAAAAGGAGAAATTGCACGGTTTGTGCAATTTCTTCTTTTGTCAAGTTATGTTTTCAAAAAGCCGTCTGCTGCAGAGGCGTCAGAAAGCGTCTATATGAGGGAAAGGGTTAAAAGGTTGACTCCTGCAGATGTGACAAAAAGTGCATTTGCATGTGGGAAAGGACAATGCACCTTCATGATATAATTTAAAAGTTTTCTCAGCACTTTCCTACATGTAAATGCTTTTTAAGGCATCATTAGTAGAAGACTTGTGCTACTGCTCCATTTGCCACAATGTTTGCCATAATGTTATTTCAATTATGTTGAACATTTATACTGTCATTTATGTTGAGAGTTTTCTATAATTTTTGCTAGATGTTTTCGAAAACCTTCTGCTGCATATTTGAGGGTTACGGAACGATTTGCAGTAGACCAACTTGAAAATATTTTTAACCCTTTCCCTCATACAACAAATCTGCAGCAAACGACTTCGAACATATTTTGTCAACAAATAGAAAATCTCTATAATTGAATGGATAACTTATAACTAAAAGTGGAAAACATTGTGGCAAAAGGAGAAATTGCTTGTTTTGAGCAATTTCTTCTTTTGTCACTATGTTTTTAAAAAAAAGCCGTCTGCTGCAGAGGCAACAGAAAGCGTCTATATGAGGGAAAGGGTTAAAAAAAATCAATTAATTGAAGTATGATTATTCAATAAAGTTGAAAACACTGTGGCAAAGTTTTTTAATGATTTCAAATTCAATCTGCTGCAGATTTGTTAAAATGCATATATGCATGTGAGAAAAGGTTAAATTCCATCAGGAATTGTCTTCTTGTCAAAGCAAATTGTTCAATTAAATAGATTTTAGCAATAATAAGAAAGTCAATTTGCAGTTGAATCAACTATTATATATGTATATAAAAATTTAATATGTATATTATACATATATATAAATATCTTGAATCTTTGTAATTAAGAGGGAACCATCTTTGATGACAGGGGATTGAGTGTTTGAGAACAGTCATTCATCGCTTAATCCCTGCTTAGGTGGTCATAGAAAACTGAAGAGTGCCCTTAAGCAAGGCAAATCTCCTAGCCTTACATTGGGAAGTCACCCAGAGATCGTGGATAAGTGTTCTGTTGCCATGATATATCTAAAATACTGTTGAAAATGGCATAAAACCCCAATCAATTGATCTCTTTGTTAACCCTTTCCCACATACAACAAATCTGCAGCAAATTATCAAGTCAATAATATAGAAAATTTCTTTAAATGATAGTATTATTACCGTATTGAATAGAGTTAAAATCATTGTGGCAAATGGAGAAATTGCTCATTATGGGCAATTTCTCCTTTTGCTACAAGGATTTCAAAAGTCATCTGCTGCAGAGGCAAGCATCTATATGTGGGAAAGGGTTAAACTGACAAACTTTTCTTTTTTTCTCCACAGGAATCCATAAAGTGTTTGAATAGACAGTGTGATAGCTTCTACCCAATGAGTAAGCTTTCATCTTATTACATTTGTAATGTGTACTACCCGACAATATTCATCTGATCCTGACCTTTGTGTAGAAATTAAAACAAAATCTGATGTGCCTGCATTTATAAATCTTGAGCTGTGTATTCATCGCATGTTATGTATTTCTTAACCCTGTAGCTTAATTGGTAGCAACACAGGCAGTCTATCCAGGGGTCGTGAGTTTGAATCCCAGCTCAGCCAACATTTTTTCCCACATTTGAAAAAAGTCGCTATGACAAGCTTCATTCGTCTTTCACAAATGGGCTAACAGTCCATACTATGTTGAAAAGCAGCCAGTTGCTTGGAAAGTATGTTGTGTGGAGAACTGGTATGAGAAAGCTAGGAAACACATAAGCAGGTGAACTGGCTACCATGATATGACTTAAACAATTGTTGTAAACAGCATTAGGCCCCAATTAATCAATCAATCTTAACCCTTTCCAACATACATGCCTTTTCTGCAGCAGACAACTTTTAAAAATTGCTAAGGAAGAAATTGCTCATCTTCTATTGCCACAATGACTTTTTCAACATTTTTCATTATTTGTTCTTTCATTTATAGAGAAAATTCATATTTCTACATCATGTTTTCAAAGTAGTCTGCTGCAGATTTGTTGTATATGGGAGAGGGGTAATGTGATGAAACTACATCTACATCATAGAAAAATACATTTTAGTACAACAGTCAGGATCAGGTTAATTTGTCGCATGATGATTACATGATGATTACATAACAACGTCAGTTTACATGTAAGATGACCGCCGCAGTGATGTAGTCGTAGAGCCCGACTCTGGTGAGGGCAGAAAGTCGTGTGTTTGATTCCCGGCCGAGTCATATCAAAGACTTTAAAAATGGTAGTAATTGCTGCGCTCAGGGTTGTAGGGTTAACATTACGACTGACAGGCTGGTGTCAGGATGAATGGATCAGTAATACTGGTAACTTAGCTAGGAGACACGTGATATAACTGAAACATTGTTGAAACCGGCTAGAAATACCAAACAATCATTGAATCAATCATTTACATGTAATATCCATATATTTCCTTATGGGTAGAAAGCAGAAATGTTAAAACAAGAGAATTTCTACTAAATCAGGTGATTAATATAGGAACATGATGGTTCTCTTGATAGAAAAATCACATGAGCAGAGGCTCATCCTCAATGTGATCTATTGTGAACAATCTTTGTCTGTCGATAACTTTTAACTTCAAATAACATCTCCTACATCACTGGACCAATTTCAACCAAACATGAATGTTTTTAAATCACCTAAAGGCTCAAGATGATCTATGCTGATCACTCTCTGTCTTTCGTCTGTCTGTCCGTCGATGTTTCTTTTAGCTGGACCAATTTCAACCAAACTTCACTGGAATCATCCTTTGGTGGTGCTCTTTCAAAATTGTTCAAAGATTTAAACTCTATGAAGAACTTTGTTTGCTGCCACATAAGAATGGCCAATCTTGAAAATACTCGTCTGAATCCACTTGTTTGATTCCACTATTATTTGATTGAAATGTCCATTGGGTGACCCTCTACAAAAAATGTTTTCAAACTGTGTTGATTGGTTGAAAAGCACATCAGTAACGGGGCAAAATTATAATTTTCTGATTATTCCATTCTTATCAAAGTGTAGAAATGTTCCTTCAGTAACCCTCTACATAACTTTTCCAAGCAATAATGCGTGGATGAAGGACCTGGTGGCATCAGAAAAGGAGTAAAATATACTTCAAATGACACACTGGACCAATTTCAGCCAAACTTAATAGGAATGTTACTTTGGGGGTCCTCTTTCAAAATTGTTCAAAGATTGATTCTACACAGAACTTTGGTTGCTGCGGCATCAAACATTTAGAAAGATGCTATAACTTTAAAATTCTTCTTCTCTGAATCCGCTTGTCTGATTCCAAGATTATTTGGTAGATGGTCCTTGAGTGACCCCCTACAAATTTTGTTCAAGCCAATTATTGATTGGTTGAAAAACATGGCTACCAGACGGATTCAGAAAAGGGGCAAAACTTTAAAATTCCATTCTTATTCAAATCTGGCCGACCCCGGTAGCTCAGTCGGTGGCTGTCAATCCAGGGGTTGTGAGTTCCAACCCCAGCTCGGCCACCATTATTTCTGATGTTTGACAAAAGTCACTGTGACAATTGTCATTTGTCTCACACCAATAGACTAACAGTCTATGTGGAAAAGCAGCCAGTTGCTTGGGAAGTATGTTGTGTGGAGTATTGGTGTGAGCAAACAAGGAAACATATGAGAAGGTGTACTGGTCGCCCTGATATGACACTTAAAACTTATTGAAAATGGCGTTAAACCCAATCAACAATTATTAAAATTCTTGACTGATTTCAAGATAGTTTAGCAGAAATGTTCCTTTAGTGACACTGCACATAATTTTTTTCAAGCCATATTGATTGGTTGAAAAAGATAGCTGCTAGACGGCATCAGAAAAGGGGTAAAAGGAACTTTTAACTTCAAACGACCTCTCCTAAACCAATGGATGGATATCAACCAAATTTAAAAAGAATATTCCAGTGGTAGTCCTCTTTCAAATTATTCAAAGATTTAATGCATTATTACAAATGTCCTTTATTGATAATCTGTTTCATTTGCAAATCATTCCCACTGTTGATCACATTTTCACCTTTATTAGCAGAAGTATTGGCTACTATACTATCACTCAGGTGAAGGACTAAGTGCCATCTTGTTTTGATTGTCCTTTTTCAAAGTGGTTTAACAATTTAAATTCCAAGTAATTTTTTTTTGGTTTCTTGGGCATCAGAAAGGAGGAAGAATGACAAAACTTTAAACAAAAATCTTGTTCTCAGAAAGTGCTTGTCTGGTGTCAAAATAATGTGATAGAAATTAACTTATGTGACCCTCTAAAAAATTTATCAAGCCATACGGAATGGTTGAAAAACATGGCAACCAGGCGACATCAGAAAAGAGGTAAACTGACTAAAATTATAAAATTCTTCCCCTCATGAAAGTGCTTGTCTGATTTCAAGATAATTTGGTGACAATGTTCCTTGGGTAAATCTTAAGTGTTTCTGCAAGGGCAAAGTTTCAGGGGGTCATTAATGACAAATATATATATATATATATATATATAAAAAAATAGGGGTTCATGGCACATTCTTAGGGGATCTTTTTTTTGTGTGTGTAAGATTAAAAAATAAAACAATTACTTTCAAATGTTGTTATCTATTGTCATAATCAGAAACAGATTGTCAGATTGTGTCATCATTTTGAAGTTGAAAACAATTTTCTCTGTTCGGTATCTTTCCCATGTGTGAGGGCGTTTTGTAACAATTTAATACCAGACAGCGCTTGACAGGCGTTTTATTTACATTGCCATCGTCTGTTGATTTCTCACCAGTTTCATGTATAACATAAACTCGGGACTGTTCTATGTCGGTACTCAAACTATATCGGTATTGTGGCATTTGCCATGATCAGCAAAATTCGAGGGATTGGCGTGAAACAGTTGTAACTAAAAACCTATTTTGAAAACCCTGGTTTAGGGGCAATTTTGACCCCTTTGTAAACAATGCAAATTTAGTTGCCATTGCTCAGAACGAGCAATGGCACCTAAATTTCCATTGTTTACCAAGAAAAATTATTTAACGCTTATAAAGACTTTATGATGAGGTGATTAACCTTGGTAAAAAAATCCTATTTTAGTTACAACCGTTTCACACCAAGCCCTCGAAATGTTTTATGAAAACCCTTTGTCAGACAACTCTGTTTTGCTTTTGATTCGTCTGCCATTTCTGTGTAGACTTTACGCTCTATGTAATTGCAAGTGTCTAGAGATGAATGGAAAAACAGAGATGAATGGAAAAACCTGCATGTTCTAAAATTAGATTTACTACGTAAATATCAAAATTGATACTGGTGATTAGATCTTTGTCTGTAAATAATGTTTATGTATTTTACCTGATATCATTATTACTGGACTTCTAGTTAAACAAATTATAAATTATAAATATTAACATGGTGCATCTCTCTGAAAGAGGACATGTCTTAAACTCATGTTATAAATGTAGTTTTGTAAATACATAACTGTCGTTGATTGACTGACAGGCACAATCCATTTTGGGCACTCATTAAAGGTTAAAAGTAATGACTTCAGCCAATCAAGAGAGAGTATTAAAAATGTTTTTAAATGAATATTTGACTGCACATGTCTAGCACTCATAGAAAAGAAATTGTCAGTTATAAATAAATCTGACTACTATTTATAGATATGCAGCAAATGCACACAGCACTCACATGTGCACTGATCAGTCAGTTTGAAATACAGATTTTGGATATACAGTATTTAGTCAAAGGAAATGCACTTATGGATTTACATTTCATCTGTGCCCATTTTATTGCATCAAAAATGCAAGAAACTTGCTCTCACAGAAACACTGCATCTTTACCTACTTGTTCAAGTCATAATGATTGGTTGAAAACATAATCAACAAGGAGATTCAGAAAAAGAGTAAACATAACAAAACTTTAAATTGCTTCTTTTGTGAAATTATGCATCTGATTTAACCCTTTCCCTCATATAGACGCTTTCTCTAACCCCTCTGCAGCAGACGGCTTTTTGAAAACATAGCTTCCACTTTTAGTCATAGGTTATCCATTCAATTATAGAGATTTTCCATTTTTTGACAAAATATGTTCAAAGTCGTCTGCTGCAGAATTGTCGTATGAGCGTAAGGGTTAAAGATAAAGTTGAAGAAATAGTCCTTAGTCACCCACTACAAAAATTGTTTTAACCCTTTCCCACATACAAAAATTCTGCAGCAGACGACTTTGAACATATTTTGTCAAACAATGGAAAATCTCTATAATTGAAAGTGGAAAACATTGTGGCAAAAGGAGAAATTGCTCGTTCTGAGCAATTTCTTCTTTTGTCACTATGTTTTCAAAAAGCCGTCTGCTGCAGAGGCCACAGAAAGGGTCTATATGAGGGAAGGGGTTAACGAAGCCATATTGATTAGTAAAAATAACATAGCCTTGAGGCAGCATCAGATAAGAAAGGGGTTGAATAAATAAAAAAAAAACGTTAAACATTCATCCCCTTGAATCTTCTGCTTTAATTTCAAGATAATTCTGTAGAAAATAATCCTTTGGTGACACGTTACCAAGTTTATACAAGCCATATTGATTAGCAGTTTCAGAAAATGAATTAAATCTCAATTTATAGTAATAACAAAAATGTATCAGTTTTGTTCTATGTGGGAAAAGGTTTAGTCCCTGGTATAACAAGAATGGAGCTCTCACTTCCATGCAGGCTCTCTAACACTACAGCAGACGATCTTTGAAATCATTGTGGTAAAAGGAAAAATTGCTCATGATGAGCAATTTCACCATTTGCCACAATGATTTCAACTTTATTCAATAATCATACTAAAAGAGATTTTCTATATTTTGTACTTGGATAATTTCAAAGTCGTCTGCTGCAGATTTATTGTATGTGGGAAAGGGTCAATACCGTCTTGGCTCTCCTGTATACAAAATATTTGGTTGGTTAGTTAAAATAATGTTGCATGACTATTAATCCAGAACAACAAAAGTGAGCATCAATTATGTGTCAGGTTTAATTGTGATAAAATTACATCAGACAGATTTTACCAAACTAACATGTTACATCAGAAAGGGGGGAAAATTACAACAATTAAAAAAGAAAATGCTGGTCTTACCTTCAAAAATTGTTCAAGCCATATTGATTGATAAATATAAAAAGGTATCAGAAAAGCAGTAAATTGTTGGTTGCTGTTGAATCAGATAGGGGGAATTATTAAAATAAATACAAAATTCCTCAGCTCTTACAGTAATTCTCTGGTTTTTGTCTTGCCGCGCCAAAGTAGTAAAAGCGTGACTAATGGGTTGCTTTGGCGGGTGGCTGCAACAAACATTTGTGTTTATCAATGTTAAAGATTTGAGCTCACCTGAGCACGAAGCTCATAGTGAGTTTTTGTGATCGCTGTTCATCATTGTTTGTATGTCGTCAACAATAGCCTTGTAAACACTCTATGGGCTACATATTGCATCCAATCTTCATGAAAGGTTATCAGAACATTCAACTCCATCAAATCTTGGACTAGTTTGAAACTGGGCCATATGAGGTAAAAAACTAGGCCACAAGGTCAAATTGAAGGAAAATCTTGTTAACACTCTGGAGGCCACATTTTTAACTTGAGCATGTTAAAAATTTATCAGAATGTTAGTCTTGATAATATGTAGGCCAAGTTCGAATATGTGTCATGTTGGGTCAAGAGTAGGTCACTAGGCCAAATTGAACGGAAATCTTGTTAATACTAGAGATCACAAATTTTGCTTCAGCAGCTTGAAATTTTGTCAGAATGTTTGTCTAATTGATATCTAGGTCATGTTGGAATATGGGTCATATTGACTATAAAACTAGATCATTAGGTCAATTGAAGGAAAATCTTGTAAACACTGAGTGGCGGCTGCATTTTTAACTTGAAAATATTGAAACTTTGTTAGAAAGTTTGTCTTAAATATGTAGGCCAAGTTTGAATATGGGTCATGTCCAGTCAAAGTTTGAATATGGGTCATGTGCGGTCAAAAACTAGGTCACAAGGTCAAATTTAAGAAAAAAATTGTTAACGCTGTGGAGACAGGATTTTTTATTTCAGCAGTTTGAGACTTTCATGTGTTTTGCATACGAAATCTCATTGCATAACTCAGGTAAGCATTCTAGGCCCTCTTGTTTGTTAGAAGATTTCAAGTTATGTAAACAAATGTAATAGATAACTGAGTACTCCAACATATCAAATGTGTTTTAGGGAAATACATTTTTTGGGGATATTTTCTTAAATTAAGTCATATTTAACAATTGCGTTTAGCTCAACGTTAAATGTTAAAGATTACCGTGGTTAACATCCAATCAATATGGTTATATGTGTAGTAGCGAGTCATCCAGTGAACATTTCTACCACATTATATGTGTATCAGATCAGCGAAATCAGAGAAAATATTTTTAAAAAAAAAAGCAAATTTCACCCATTCTGATCCCGCAGCCAAAAATAAATATACTAATCAATTTCTTTTTGCAACAATAATTCCAAAAGTCATCTGCTGCAGAGGCGTCACAAAGAGTACGTAAGGTTTGATATTTCAGGTTTGCTTTTCTGATTATTTTAGAAAAGAATAGAAAACATTGTGGCAAAAGGAGATATTGCTCTCTATGGGCAATGTCTCCTTTTGTCACAATGTTTTCCAAAGTTGTCTGCTGCAAGTGGTTAAACATGCTATTAAAATATCACAAACATATCTACTTAGAGTGAAGAAAATAGATGTTCCCCAACTATTTCTTTTACTAGATGGAACAAAGGCTAATTTGTTGCAGTGTTTACAAACTTGTGTATATTGGCATAGTGAAGTACACTTAAATATGATATTTACACAATCAGAGACTTGTTATTATACCCCCGGTTCCGAAGGAAAGGGGGGGTATACTGTTTTACCCATGTCCGTCCTTCCGTCCGTCCGTCCTTCCGTCCATCCGTCCGTAACACTTTCGTTTCCGGGCTATTTCTCTGCAACCGCTTTTTGGAATTTGATGAAACTTCATAGGAAGGATCACCACCAAGTGTAGATGCGCATATCGTGTTTGCGTTCCGGTTGGATTATTTTTCACGGAGTTATGGCCCTTTACCCCTATGTATGACTAAATTCATTTCCGGGCTATTTCTCTGCAACCGCTTTTTGGAATTTGATGAAGCTTCATAGGAAGGATCACCACCAAGTGTAGATGCGCATATCGTGTTTGCGTTCCGGTTGGATTATTTTTCACGGAGTTATGGCCCTTTACCCCTATGTATGACTAAATTCATTTCCGGGCTATTTCTCTGCAACTGCTTTTTGGAATTTGATGAAACTTCATAGGAAGGATCACCACCAAGTGTAGATGCGCATATCGTGTTTGCGTTCCGGTTGGATTATTTTTCACGGAGTTATGGCCCTTTACCCCTATGTATGACTAAATTCATTTCCGGGCTATTTCTCTGCAACCGCTTTTTGGAATTTGATGAAACTTCATAGGAAGGATCACCACCAAGTGTAGATGCGCATATCGTGTTTGCGTTCCGGTTGGATTATTTTTCACTGAGTTATGGCCCTTTACCCTACCATCAGGCTATGTATGACTAAATTCATTTCCGGGCTATTTCTCTGCAACCGTTTTTTGGAATTTTATGAAACTTCATAGGAAGGATCACCACCAAGTGTAGATGCGCATATCGTGTTTGCGTTCCGGTTGGATTATTTTTCACGGAGTTATGGCCCTTTACTCCACCATCAGGCTATGTATGACTAAATTCATTTCCGGGCTATTTCTCTGCAACCGCTTTTTGGAATTTTATGAAACTTCATAGGAAGGATCACCACCAAGTGTAGATGCGCATATCGTGTTTGCGTTCCGGTTGGATGATTTTTCACGGAGTTATGGCCCTTTACCCCACCATCACATATGTCTTTCAAAACATGAGCAGTAGTAGCTCACATATTTCTTGTTTTATTTGGTTACCTAGAATAAGTGGATATTATCTTACTTATTTGACTATTTGTAAGGCGTACTGAATTTGGTAGAAATAGTGTGTTCTCAGTCATTTACATCACATGACTTCAAAACTTCACCTGGGACTATCGCAATTCTACCAAAAATATAACTGCCTGGCAGCATCAGAAAAGGAGAAAAATTACAACTTTCTTTGTGCTTGTCTTATATAATATACAGATAATTTAGCAAAATATTTCTATTACAAAGTGTGTTCAAATTAGTTTGATAGTAAAAAAACCAACATGGCCCTAGGCCCTAACCCCATAATGTACTAGGGTATGCTGCACTTATGCAGATTTACTTTAAATGGGAAAGCATTAAGTTACATTGATTAGAATAATTAAATGTTCTGTAAATATTTATCTCATTTTAAACCAAACATTATTCATCAAGGGATGATGGGCCTTATGGTACTATTGTTTCTAATTTTCATGTAGTCTGATGTCAGGTTAACCCTTTCCCACATACAACAAATTGGCAGCAGACGACTTTGAAAAGCATCTGTGCAAAAATATGAACCATCTCCATTAAAGATAGTTTCTTTATTATATAGAGTTGAAAACATTGTGGCAAATGGTGAAATTGCTCATCATGAGCAATTTCACCTTTGCCACAATGTTTTCAAAAGTCATCTGCTGCAGAGGCGTCAAAAAGCGTCCACATGTGGGAAAGGGTTAATGGTTATTGTGATCACATATTTTATTGTTTTATAGGTGAACTAAAGCTTACTTTGTCACCATTTGTTGTTGAAATACTGGAAGAGAAACTTGATTCTGAAATGATTGCTGACATGATTATGAAGAATGGCGATGTCGCTGATGACAATGAAGAAGATTACCAGATGGAAGCAAAAACTGCATCCACAAGTTTTGAAAGCTCAATAAAGAAGGAGCAATTCTTGAAAAAATATGATGATATGCCAGACAATTGGGATGCTATTGAAGAACGGGTTGTCAGTAAAAATGTAAGTGGTGTAAACTGAAATGTTGTCAGTAAAATTTATTTCATGTTACCTGAAATGTCATCAGTAAAATGTAAGTGGTGTTAACTGAATTGTTGTCAGTAAAATGTAATTGGTGTTAACTGAAATGTCGTCAGTAAAATGTAAGTGGTGTTAACTGAAATGTCATCAGTAAAATGTAATTGGTGTTAACTGAAATGTAATCAGTAAAATGTAATTGGTGTTAACTTCAATGTCATCAGTAAAATGTAAGTGGTGTTAACTGAAATGTCATCAGTAAAATGTAATTGGTGATAACTAAAATGTCGCCAGTAAAATGTAAGTGGTGTTAACTGAAATGTAATCAGTAAAATGTAATTGGTGTTAACTGCAATGTCATCAGTAAAATGTAAGTTGTGTTAACTGAAATGTAATCAGTAAAATGTAAATGGTGATAACTGAAATGTCGCCAGTTAAATGTAAGTGGTGTTAACCGAAATGTCGTCAGTAAAATGTAATTCATGTTAACTGAAATGTCATCAGTAAAATGTAAGTGATGTTAACTGAAATGTCATCAGTAAAATGTAATTGGTGTTAACTGAAATGTCATCAGTAAAATGTAATTGGTGTTAACTGAAATGTAATCAGTAAAATGTAAATGGTGATAACTGAAATGTCGCCAGTTAAATGTAAGTGGTGTTAACCGAAATGTCGTCAGTAAAATGTAATTCATGTTAACTGAAATGTCATCAGTAAAAATGTAAGTGGTGTTAACTGAAATGCCGTCCGTAAAATGTAAGTGGTGTTAACTGAAATGTCATCAGTAAGATGTAAGTGGTGATAACTGAAATGTCATCAGTAAAAATCAAATGCAAGTGATATTTAAAGTAGTGTTGTCAGTTTATATGGTAAGAGATGTCTGTTATGATGTTTTTAGTAAAAATGTTGCCTTATTCTTGCAATTTACTTCACTACAGTTAACACTTTCCCTCATAAAGATGCTTTCTGACGCCTCTGCAGCAGATGGCTATTTGAAAACATAGTGACAAACGAAGAAATTGCACAAAACGTGCAATTTCTCCTTTTGCCACAATGTTTTCCACTTTTAGGTTATCCATTCAATTATAAAGATTTTCTATTTTTTGGCAAAACATGTTCAAAGTCGTCTGTTGCAGAATTGTCGTATGAGGGAAAGGGTTAAACTTGATGCAATGTTGGCTATATGTTGGGGTGCCTCAAAACTACTTGTCCTATTGTTTCAAAAGGGTAATTTTACGACAGTAAGGACAGAACTTGTTTGTTTTGAAAAAGTGATGTGTGTTTTGCTTCAAAGTGGGGCAACAGTAGTTCTGTGTGTAACCAGAGGTCCAGATAAGGACTCAGCTCTTTTTCCCACAATTTCTCTCTTATTATTTAACCCTTTCCCTCATATGACAATTATCCATTCAACTATGGAGATTTTCTATGTTTTGACAAAATATGTTCAAAGTTGTCTGCTGCAGAATTGTCGTATGAGGGAAAGGGTTAAAGAAATCATGCTGAAGATTTTGTTAACACATGACTTATCTGCAGCAGACAACACTGAAAACATTTGCTTAAAAATGTCAATAAACTAAATCTCTCCAGTGTCCTAATTGAAGAGTAATTACTGAATAAAGTTTCACCTTTTGCCACAATGTTTTCAAAAGTTGTCTGTATGACAGAAATGTTTAACCCTTTCCATCATACAACACATCTGCAGCAGACGACTTTGAAAACATAGTGACAATAACCTGAAAAATCTCCATAAAAGATAGCTTAATTGTTAAATAAAGTTGTAAACATTTTTGCCAAAGGAGAAATTGCTCATCATGAGCAATTTGATGATGCACAATTTCTCCTTTTGCCACAATGTTTTCAAAAGTCGTCTGCTGCTGTTGCGTCAAAACGCGTCTGCAGGTGGGAAAGGTTTAAACCTCAATCAACTTAATCCATTTTATCTTCACAGGGCTATGAGTTTGTGAGACTTGAACCCAGGTCACCGGAGTATGAAAATATTGTTGCCAAGTTTTTTGAGTCGATGGTGGACAGTAATGTGGAGGTTGTTCATGTACATCGTGTTCAAAACCCGATACAGTGGAAATATTACACTGTGTAAGTATGTCCTACATCTCTCATTCACCCAAGCTGTAACCCATAGAATATGTATTGAACTTCAATCAAATATAGGCAGAGCCCCGGTGGCTCAGTAGGTAGCCATGCAGGCTGTCAATCCAGGGGTTGTGAGTTTGAATCCCAGCATGGCCAACCTTCTTTTGGACGTTTGCATTATTCGTATCACCAATGGGCTAACAGTCTATGTAGAAAAGCAGCCAGTTGCTTGGAAAGCATGTTGTGTGGAGTACTGGTGTGAGAAAGCCAGAAAACGCATTTCATTGGTGAACTGGTAGCCGTGGTATGACTGAAAAATTGCTGAAAATGGCGTTAAATCCTATATCTCTCTCTCTCTCTATATATATATATATCTGTATCTCTCTCTGTTTCTCTGTCTGTCTGTCTGTCTGTCTAGTTACGGGTAATCAATTTACCACACATTTGAACTATATTAGCTATATTTTAGACCGTCTCAAATTGAAAACATCCAATAGAAATAATTTACAAATGTACTTTCTCAATTGAAAAATGTATAAAAAAAAAGATTATTTTAGTACCGACTTGAAAACATTGTCAGAAATTTTTGACAAAATCACTGAACCATTTTCCCTTTTCATCAAGGTTTTCAAATTTTGCCATTCTAATAATGTCAGAAGATGACCCTCAATGTTTGTCATTGGGCTCTCACCTCCAACACATTTATTGTGAAAACTGATTAACCCTTTCCCAGATACAAATAAATTTGCAGCAGATGACTTTTAAAACATCTTAGCAACAATTTAGATAATCTCTTGAAATTAAAGTATGATTATTGAATCATGTTTTAAGCATTGCGACAAAAAGAGAAATTATCGCTTGTTTGAGCAATTTCTCCTTTTGTCGAAATGTTTTCAAAAAGACTTCAGCTGCAGATGCGTCAATATGTGTCTATATATGGGAACGGGTCAATTATTCAGCAAGCATTCATTGAGCGTGATAACTGTAAGTTGTAATTCATGTTTCACAATCAATGCAAAATAAATGAGTTTAACCCTTTCCCACCTGCAGACGCATTTTGACGCAATAGCTGCAGATAACTTTGTGCAATTTCTCCTTTGGCAGTCTTTTATGGAGAGTTTTCGGGTTTTTGTCACTATGTTTTCAAAGTCGTCTGCTACAGATTTGCTATATGTGGGAAAGGGTTAAACTAATTTATAATTTAATCCTTTCTCTCCTGAAGACCTTTTTCTTCAGCAGATGAATTTTAACAATTGTGGCAAAAGGAGACATTGCTCCTAATGAGCTATGTCTCCTTTTTTTGTCACAATGTTGATCAGCTTTATTCAATTATTGCTGTTTCATTTATAGAGAATTTTCATATATTTGACTAAATGTTTTCAAAGCCTTCTGCTGCAGAATTGATGTAACGGTATGTCGGAAAGGAACCCTTTCCCACATATAGACGCTTTCGGACACCTCTGCATTAGACGGCTTTTGAAAATATTGTGACAAAAGGAGAAATTGCTCCAAAGGAGAAATTACTCCTTTTGCTGCAATGTTTTCAACTCTATTTAATAGTAAAAATCTCATTTATTGAGATTTTTCATGTTTTTGTCTATAAGTTTTGAAATTCGTCTGCTGCAGAATTTATGTAACGGTATGTGGGAAGGGTTAAATAATAGCCTGTTTATATTCATATTGCAGAAAGAAGGCAGAGATGACACAGGACAATGATGGTTTCGGTTGTGTAGAGGAACAACAACTGTTTCATGGAACAAACTCGACGGTTGTCGAGGCAATTTGCCGAAAAGGATTTGATTGGAGGTTGTGTGGTAAACACGGTACTATGTATGGACAAGGTGAGATTTAAGCATACAGTGTCATCTCTCATATCTGCACCTCTGTATAGCAAAATACATCTTTTGAGGAACCGTTCTGTAGGGCAAATTACATCTTTTGAGCAACTGTTCTGTAGGGCAAAATACATCTTTTGGGCAACCGTTCTGTAGGGTAAAATACATCTCTTGAGCAACTGTTCTGTAGGGCAAAGTATATCTTTTGAGCAACTGTTCTGTAGGGCAAAGTACATCTTTGGAGCAACTGTTCTGTAGGGCAAAGTACATCTTTGGAGCAACTGTTCTGTAGGGCAAAGTACATCTTTTGAGCAGCTGTTCTGTAGTGCAATGTACATCTTTGGAGCAACTGTTATTATTTTCAACATCTGATGAAAAGTAAACGTTAGATATGAATAAAAGAATTTTATATTTCGTAATGGAGTGGGAAAATGTTGTGGGAAAAGGATAAATTTTCTATGAGCTGTTAAGCACTTCCACTTATTCCTACAATGTTTTCTACAGTGGTTTCTTAGGAGGAAGTGAGAGCTCCATTCTTGTTATACCAGGGACGAAACTTTTTCCTACATAGAAAAAATCTGCAGCAGAAGACTTTGAAGTCATGCTGACAAAAACATGGTAAATTTTCATAAATGAAAACTTAATTGTTAAATAAACTTAAAAGCCTTGTGACACAAGGAGAAATTATTCATCATGAGCAATTTCTCCCATTGTCACAATTTTTTCAAATGTTGTCTGCATCAGAAAGCATCTGCAAGTGGGAAAGGGTTAAAAACTGAAAGAAATAGTTTATGAGATAATCATTTTAATTTTCTTTAATGTTGACTTATTTTCAGGTTCTTACTTTGCTGTGAATGCATCATATTCCCATCAATACACTGATCTACGACAACCAAAGAAGATGGGCGTCGGATCAACCATGATGTCAGCAAATCCATTCTCGATGACACTACCCACACAACCATCATTTATATATCCGCCTGTGAATGTCAACTTTGGACAGTTTCCAGCTCCAATTGTGATGTCCCAAAACAGCGCTTTCTCTGCACTCAATCTCTCGCAATCGACACCACCAACCCCGACTGGTCTTCCGCAGAGTAGTTCCTTCATTAATCAGACTGGTTCCAGTATCTCCCATAGTAGTCAACAGCATAATACCAATAGCAATTCAAACTCAGTATTTCCCTCAACTTCAACAGGTATCCGCAGAGTGTGTGGCTTGCAGATACCTGGAACCAGTCAGGCAATTCAAACTGGGAACCGTAATAACAATGGTGCAATTACCAGTCAATCAGGAGGCCAGACTTGTTCACAAAACAACAGAAAACCAAGAGTTGGACCCTACAAAATCTGTAAATTGAAAGTTAATCCTAAACCAGCCCACATAAGGCAAGTTAGTGGACTTGCTTCTGCCCATATCGGGACCTCATCAGATATTATAGACCCTCCTAGACCAACAGCGAAGATGTTCCTTGCAAAAGTGCTGGTTGGAAAATATGTGGGTGGGGAAAGTAAATACAGAAAACCACCCCCTTTGGAACCAAAATCAGACCCATTCGGGAGGTGCTATGATTCGTGTGTAGATGATATTAGAAATCCCAAAATATTTGTTATATTTGATAGTGCCCAAGCTTACCCGGAATATTTATTGGAATATTCTTACATGTAACCCGGTTGTGTCCATTGTTATAAAAATGTAAACATAGACTGCTTGTAGCAAACAACCTCTTCACATTTTCCTGGATACAGAAGATTTCTGACATATGTAGAACTTATTACTTTTGAAAACAGTTTGTTTTAAAATGAAAATAAATGAATCAATAAATTTCTATTAATCATGCTATAATACAATTTCATTAAAATCAGACCTAAACTTCGATCGCTTGTATTAACCCTTTCCCTCATATAGACGCTTTCTGACGCCTCTGCAGCAGACGGCTTTTTGAAAACATAGTGACAAAAGAAGAAATTGCACAGAACGTGCAATTTCTCCTTTTGCCACAATGTTTACCACTTTTTGTCATAGGTTATCCATTCAATTATGGGGATTTTCTGTGTTTTTACAAAATACGTTCAAAGTCGTCTGCTGCAGAATTGTCGTATGAGGGAAAGGGTTAAGATCTGATGACTGCCTCATACTGGTTGTCTTAGATTGATCTTTGCGCATACATGTCAATCAAATTATCAACTAAAAAACCAATCTTAGGTATAAAACATGGGAGATTACCCATATGAATTAACGAGATAGAGAAGAGATGATTGGATTGTATAGATTCAAGCATTGGTTGTATCATTCGATTTCATTGGACAAAAAACAAGCACCTGCTTATGAATATGCGACAGGACCCTTTATGTGGTGTCATCAGATCCAATATATGCACAGCAAAGTATTTTGGTCTGATTTTTAATGAGATTGGCTCTACTAACCTTATGGTAACTTTTCTTCTACACATATGTCGACATTGGGCTAAGGTCGGTCTTCTTTGGACACAGTTCAATGGTTTATGCAATTCTTTCTTCCCTGTCTCAAAACGTAAATGACACTTTAATCCATTAACCCTCTCCCAAATACAGCCTTTCTGTTGCCCTTGTAGCAGACGACAAAAAGTAGTAATTGCTCACAATGTTTTCAACACAATTCGATAATTACTCTTCCATTTATTGCTATTGTCTACATATATATGTGCAAAGATGTTATTAAAGTCGTCTGCTGCAGATCTGTTGTATGTGGAAAACAGTTAATGATGATAAATTTCATAAGTTGTCTACTTTGAAAACATCTCTAAAAAAAATGTAACTTGTGGTCATTTATATGTTAAATTTTTGTTCCAAAGGCATTGGGACATTACAGGCAAACGAAAATATGCTTTCTTTTAGTGATACCTCTTTTACCAACAATGTTTTAAAAAAAATTCTGTTGTATAGATGTTATTAGTCATCTGTATGAAGAGTTTGTAATACTTCAGATAAGACTTTGTGATGAGACTTTGCGATGAGACTTCGTGATAACCCAATGTCAGGCAGTGATTAACCCTTTCCCTCATACAACAATTCTGCAGCAGACAACTTTGAACGTATTTTGTCAAAACATAGAAAATCTCTATAATTGAATGGATAACCTGTGACTAAAAGTGGAAAACATTGTGGCAAAAGGAGAAATTGCACGTTTTGTGCAATTTTTTCTTTTGTCACTATGTTTTCAAAAAGCCACCTGCTGCAGAGGCGTCAGAAAGCATCTATATGAGGGAAAGGGTTAAGATAAAATTAAATCCTTTCAAATAGAATTAATCATTTCCTGCATGTATACAACAAATCTGTAATAGACAACTTTGAAAACATCTTGGCAATCCTATAAAAAGTATCATTAAATTAATGTATAATAATTCAATAGAGTAGAAAACATTGTGGCAAAAGAAGAAGTTGCTCATTATGTTTTCAAAAGTCGTCTGCTGCAGAGGCGTCAGAAAGTGTCTATATGTGGTAACAGGCTAAGTATGACTTTTTACTTCTCTTCACTGCAACAGTTTCAGTGTATTTTGCCACAATCTTTTGAAAGGTCGTCTGTTGCAAAGTGTCTGTCTGAAGGAAAGTGTTAAATTCTGGACTTATACAATATTAGAATGGACGATGTGTAACACAATTATTGTGTAAAATGTTTTAGTATGCATGTTAGTTTAACACGATGATCAATGTGTGCAAAACCATCACCCATAAATCATAAAGTCATCAGCTCTTTACTTAAAATTATATCTTTAACCCTTTCCCTCATACGGCAATTCTGCAGCAGACGAATTTTAACGTATTTTGTCAAAACATAGAAAATCTCCTTAATTGAATGGATAACCTATGACAAAAAGTGGAAAACATTGTGGCAAAAGGAGAAATTGCACGTTTTGTGCAATTTCTTCTTTTGTCACTATGTTTTCAAAAAGCCGTCTACTGCAGAGGCGTCCGAAAGTGTTTATATGAGGGAAAGGGTTAAGTTATCAGTGGTTTGCTTAAAATGATATCTTAAGGTTATCAGTTACGTTTATTTGATATCTTAAAAGTCATCAGCTGTTTACTTTATTATATGATATCTTAAAAGTCATGAGTTCACGTTATATGTTAAAGTCATCTTCTTTGAAAAACATCTGTGTGAGAAAAACAAAAGATCACATTATTAATACTTTTCCTCATATAGACGTTTTCTGACGCCTCTGCAGCAGACAGCTTTTTGAAAACATAGTGACAAAAGAAGAAATTGCTCAAAACGAGGAATTTCTCCTTTTGCCACAATGTTTTCCACTTTTAGTCTTAGGTTATCCATTTAATTGTAGAGATTTTCTATTTTTTGACAAAATATGTTCAAAGTTGTCTGCTGCAGAATTGTTGTATGACGGAAAGGGTTAAAGTCACCTGCTGCAGAAGTAAAGTATATAAACTCTGTTTAAAGATTTCACCTGGGAACATGTTAAATTAAGTTTAAAATAGTGTTGGAAAACAGAAAATTGCTTTCTAAAGTCGTCTTATGCTACAGATATGTCAAACACTTTCCGTTTCCGGCAGAGGAATTGTAAATAGTGCATATCAAGGGCTTGGCTTGAAACGGTTAAAACTTAAATTGGTATTTTTTCACCAAGGTTAATCACCTCACCATAAAGTCTTTATACACGTTTAATAATTTGTCATGGTAAACAATGGAAATTTAGGTGCCATTGCTAGTTCTGATCAATGGCGAGCAATGGCACCTAAATGTGCATTGTTTACAAAGGGGTCAAGGTTGCCCCTAAACCAGGGTTTTCAAAATAGGTTTTTAGTTACAACCGTTTCACGCCAAGCCCTCGATATTGTGTATGTGTATTTATAGATATAAAAGTGCAATCAATATGACAAGTGAAACATTTATAATTTAATACAGACTTAATCGTTTCCCTCATATGACAATTCTGCAGCAGATGACTTTGAACATATTTTGTCAAAAAATAGAAAATCTCTATAATTGAATGAATAACCTATGACTAAAAGTGGAAAACATTGTGTCAAAAGGAGAAATTGCTCGTTTTGAGCAATTTCTTCTTTTGTCACTATGTTTTCAAAAAGCTGTCTGCTGCAAAGGCGTCAGAAAGCGTGTATATGAGGGAAAGGGTTAACTGTTGGCCTGATACAATATTTATAGAGAAGTCTGCCTTTAAAATGAACGTAGATCACATGAAATAATATAGAAGTATATTATTTGTGTACAGAGTTGAAAAATTGTTGGAAAAGGAGAATTTATCAAAAATGAGCAACTTCTCCTTTTTCCAAAATGTTTTTTATTTCTGTATAAAAATGTCACTTGAACTTTTCCAGATAATAATGTCTTTTGATAAAAATTTCAAAGCAAGACGACTCTATATATAAATATATCATATCAGAAAAGCAGATGATTAACCTTTTCCCACATACAACAAATTTGCAGCGAACTACTATGAAACCATCTAGGTAATCATGATTGTGGAAATGAAAGTTTAACCCTTTCCCTCATATAGACGCTTTCTGACGCCTCTGCAGCAGACGGCTTTTTGAAAACATAGTGACAAAAGAAGAAATTGCACAAAACGTGCAATTTCTCCTTTTGCCACAATGTTTTCCACTTTTTGTCATAGGTTATCCATTCAACTATATAGATTTTCTATGTTTTGACAAAATACGTTTAAAGTCGTCTGCTGCTGAATTGTCGTATGAGGGAAAGGGTTAAGTATTGAATGGAGTTGAAAACATAGTGGCTAAAGAAGAAATTGCTCATTTCAAAAGTTGTCTGCTAGAAGGAAAGGCTTAAGTTTATGTTTATGAAATGTTGTTTTTTTATAGCCGAGATATATAGATGATGATATTCGACCACAGAGATGGTCATTGTTGGTTTTGGTGTATGATAGAGAAACATTAAGATGATCTTCACAAATAGAAATATGTCTCGATAATATATCTAATCAAACAAATGTTCTATTTATTTCATGCAATTATCTCTGTTTCACTGTTTGAAATAGTGTGTTTATCAGACTATAATCTACTGCAAAGCAGGTAATAAATAAAAATAATAACCTCACTCACATATTATATTGTTAATATGTGTTTAATGGACCCATATACAAGCCGTTGTGACCTCTGATTTAGTAGATCCGAGTTCGTATTTTGAGCCACGTCAATCACCATGCATCACAAACAAACACACTTAATCCTTTAATCCTTGAACCCTTTCCCTCATGCGTCAATTCTGCAGCAGACGAATTTGAACGTATTTTGTCAAAAAATAGAAAATCTCCATGATTGAATGGATAACCTATGACTTAAAGTGGAAAACATTGTGGCAAAAGGAGAAATTGCAGGTTTTGTGCAATTTCTTCTTTAGTCACTATGTTTTCAAAAAGCTGTCTGCTACAGAGGCATCAGAAAGCGTCTATATGAGGGAAAGGGTTAAAACTACCTTTTGTTTGTGATGCAGCGTTCGGTAATCGAGTATACATGACAGAATATTGATTTTTTGATTGGCTAAAATACTCCATCTAATTTGCATATCGGATCTATGATTTGGTCACTGAATGAAGGAAAGATTCACAACCTTATTGAAGTATGTTGACTCTGACATACATTTATAATAATTCAATTAATCCTTTCCCACATACAATAATCAGGTTCAAAATGAAGAAAATCTTTATAAATGATAGTATGATTATTTAAAACAGTTGAAAACGTTGTGGGAAATTTGCTGTGATGTTTTTAAAAGTCGACTGCTGTAGAGGCGTCAGAAAGTGTCTATATGTGGGAAAGGTTTAGGGCATATTCTTTCTTATAGAGGGCACTTTTAACAGTTTTATTCGTCAAATTTACAATTTCTGTACTACAAACTCATATTCTTTCTTATAGTGGGTTGTTATTTGATGGTTTACCCTTTTGATGCATCTGCAGCAGACAACATTGCGACAAAAATCAAAATTGCTCATGAATAACAATTTCTTCTTTTGCCACAATGTTTTCAACTCTATTCAATAATTATATTTCATGTACAGAGATTTTCCACAGTTTTGCCTAGATGTTTTCAAAGCTCTCGATGATGATCTGTATTTTAGATCAAATCAACAAACTTGTATTCTGTTTTGTTCTATTGCAGAATTATTGTATGTAGAAAAAAGGTTTAATTACAGGTACAATGTACTAAGAGTTGTATATGTAATCTATGTTTTTGTGGGTGTTATGTTCTATTGGTCAATTCAAATAGCAATTTACGTTGTTTTGTAATTTTACATATATTTATAGTAGTGGGTCCTATGTTCTATTGGTTAAATCAAAATTACAGTTTACTGTAATTTTACATATATAGATGGTAGTGCTATGTCTAATTAGTCAAGTTACAATTACTGTACTTCAGTTTTACATATGTAGAACATACTACATAAGTACTATGTTCTATTGGTCAAATTACAGCTACAGTGTACTGTAATTGTCAGCATATAAATTGTAATGCTATGTTCCATGGGTTAAATTACAACTACAGTGTACTGTAATTTTACACATAGATTGTAGTGCTATGTTCTATTGGTTTAATTATAACTACAGTGTACTGTGAATTAACACAGATTGTAATGCTATGTTATCTTAATTACAACTACAGTTTATCAAAATATTACATCAGTTACACAAATTTCATCATCTTTCATGGATTATGTAATATATTATTTATTTGCCATTGAAAAGGGAGTTATAAACCTTGTACCTTACCCACTGATGACAAGCTCGTGCTGCCACACTCCCATAACCATTTCCCACATACAGCAAATCTGCAGCAGAAAACATCTACATAACAAAAAAATAGAAAAGTCTCTATAAATGCAACATCAATTGATGAATAGAGTTGAAAACAGTGTTGCAAAAGGAGAAAACATTTTTTATTTTGTTGCAACGTTTTCAAAAGTCATCTGCTGTAAAAGCGTCAAAATTATAGGGACCTGGCATGCTAATAAAAAAAAAAAAATGTTTACTCTTTTATATATAGACAAGGGATGTAACTTCTTCGTCAGCCAGATTCGACCCATGATTGCATTTTGGTCTAATACAAAGTAAAAAACGACGATTGAATAAAACGCTTTGTTACATCTTGTAGCTAAAAAGTGGTCACAAGGACTTTATCCGCAAACGATCGGATTATGAACACCAGACTTAAAATCACAACACTAACATTTTGAAATGTCAGACACAGGTCTGCAACTTACTTCGATCTCATCTTTGCTTGTAAATGGTTTTAAACCTATGAAACAACTGGTTGCAGCATGGATTTCCTATGACATCTGTAACGGGTTATTTTATTGGTTGCTCTAACTAAAATGGCCAATCACAGCACTCCTTGAAATATCTGTAAAACTAAGGTTGCAGACCTGTGTAAGACCTGTCAAATTTCACCATTATTGTCATGATTTAAAGTCTGTTGTTCGTAAATCGTTCGTTTGTGGATAAAATCCTGGGACCAGTGTTTAGGGTAACCATTTTTGGCGAGAAAATCGAGCCCTTGTTTAACCCTTTCCCTCATATGACAATTCTGCAGCAGACGACTTTGAACATATTTTGTTAAAACATAGAAAATCTCTAGAATTGAATGGATAACCTATGACAAAAAGTGGAAAACATTGTGGCAAAAGGAGAAATTGCACGTTTTGTGCAATTTCTTCTTTTGTCACTATGTTTTCAAAAAGCCGTCTGCTGCAGAGGCGTCAGAAAGCGTCTATATGAGGGAAAGGGCTATATATAATAGATTTTCCTTCATATTATTAGTTTCCAAGGCCTCTTTGGTCAAAATGCGTCTGTATGAGGGAAAAGGATGAAAATTGATATGGATTAAATTCCTGTTTCAGAACTTGTTTTTTCTCCACGGAATGACTATTTCAAAAAGATATACTGTAGGTTTGAATAAAGATCTAAATGAATTGCAACACAGGATAATAGGCCTTAAAACATTTGCAAGCGGTGTAGATTCAGATCAGTCTTTACACACAAACACTGATTAGCATCTGCATATCTTGCCTTAAGAAAATCATGTGATTCAACCCTGGTGAGATAATAGAAATGAGAGAGCTGTACTATTTAAACCCTTATCCTCATATAGAGGACATTGACACATTTGCAACAGATTTTTAAAATATTGTTGAAAAAGAAGAAATTGCAATGAGCAATTTCTTCTTTTCCAACTTTGTTTTCAAATCTGTATCAAATTTACACCTTATTTTTACAGATGTAGGAAGTATTTCCCCAGATGCTTTCCAAAGCAGATGACTCTTAAATATCCTATCAGGGAAATGGTAAACCTTTGCCCACATTTAGACACTTTCCGTTGAATCTGCATCAGTCTACTTTTGAAAACATTGAGGCAAAAGGAGAAATTGCTCATAATGAGCAATTTGTCCTTTTGCCATAATGTTTTCAATTCTATTTAATAATTAAACTTGTATTTATGGAGATTTTTCTTGTTTATGCCAATAAGTCGTCTGCTGCAGATAAGGTGTATATAGGAAATGGTTAACCCTTCCCTACATACAACAAATTTGCAGCAGACAACTTTGAAACTGTACCGCAAAAATATGGAAAAATCTCTTTAAATGAAAGAACAATAATAGAATAGAGGTGAAATAATGGTGCCAAAAGGAGAAATTGCTCTTTTGAGACACAAAACCGTCTGCTGCGGAGGCATCAGAGAGTGTATATATGAGGGAAAGGGTTAAACTAAGTGATGGTTAAATGTCCTGATGTCATCTTTCCTATGTAGAAGCTCAAATTATAAATAAGCCATAAATAGATTTGGCATTGTTTTGTTTTATATTAAAAACTATATAAAGTATATATATTTACAATGTTCAAGCAAACATGTGCTGCATTTTATTTTAGCTCATCTGAGCATGTAGTGCTCAAGGTGAGCTTTTGTGATCACATCACTGTCCATTGTCGTGCTGTCAAATCTTGATCTCAGAAACTACTGGTCTGATTTGAAATAAAATGTTCCTTGGACGACCCTCTACCAAGATTGTTCAAGTTATTCCAATCCATTGATAAATATGGCCAACAGAAGGCTGGACTGCTCAAGTTAAAAGTAAAACTTCTTGCCCAAAAGTACTGGCCTGAATTGAAAAAAAATTGGTTCAAATCTTCTTTGCTGATCTTGTACTAAGATTGTTCAAACTATTCCATGTTTAAACATGACCACCAGAGGTTGGGGCTCGTTTTGTTTATATGTATAAATTAAAAACTTGAAAATATTTAGGCACAAGTGTTTCTTGTGTGACCCGCTTCAAACAGTTGAAATTATTCCCATCTGTTGAAAAGCATGGCCACCAGGGAGCTAGGCTGGTACATAGCAAAAACATTATTCTTGACCAAAATTACTTGACTAATTTGCAAGTAATTTTGCACAAATGGTTCTTGGGTGACTCTCTACCAAGATTGTCTAACTTATATCCTTTGAATAACATCGCTACCAGGATATGTGACTTCTATTGAAGTTTGTACCGCCTCGGTGGTGTAATGGTAGAGCATCCGCCTTGGGTGCGGGAGGTTGTGGGTTCGATCTCCGGCCAGGTCATACCAAAGACTTTATAAATGGTAGTAATGGCTACCCTCCTTGGTCTTCAGGGTTGCGGGGTAAGCATAACGACTGACTGGCTGGTGTCAGAATAAATGGACCAGTAGTACTGGTAACTTACCCAGGAAACTTCGTGATATAACTGGGAAATTGTTGAAAACATACCAGAAAATAATATTGAAACTCCCTCTTAAATGAAAGTGGAATAATTGAATAAAGTTGAAAACATAGGTGAGTGATATAAGACCATCATGGTCCTCTTCTTCTATATGTTATTCCTTAATAAAGACGACTTTGATTGTGGAGAACTGTCACTCTATGAAATCATAGCATAACTTAAGGCTACAGTTTAAACATATAACAAATCTGCAGCAGACAACTTTGACAATATAGTGTAAAAGGTATGCAGAATCTCAAAAATGAAAATATGATTATTGATTAGTGTTGAAAACAATGTGGCAAATGGGGAAATTGATCTTCATGAGCAATTTCTCTATTTGTCACAATGCTTTCAAAAGTTGTCTTCTGCAGATGGAACAAAATGCATCTGCATGTTGGAAAGGGTATAACTATTGTAATAAAACCGTTCACAAGCACTGTTCATAAAAAGTGTATGTTGATGATGAGAATTATCATGTCTAACAATTGAGTAGTTCTGGAGTTAAGCCTCCTTGGAGTGTGGTTGTTTTTTATCAAGGGATGTTACTCTGTCTAGCTTGGTATTAATGTTTATTTTAAATGTATGGACAGCATATTAGATTTATTTCATAGATGTGATTTTACTAGTTATTACTATTCAGCTATTGTTATGTTATTTTCTGGGTTTATTTTAATGAATTTCCATAGCCTTCTTTTAAATTTTTACTGTTTATCTTATACATTTAATCATCTGAGACAAAATGTAAAAAACTGAAAAATTTGAAGTATAATTGGAAACAGACTTGGAATATATTCTTGGAAAAGAAATATTATTCATTGTATGCATATTTTTAAATCCCACAATGTTTTCGAAGGTTGTTGAAGCTGTATGAAAGGTCATCTGTTTTAGCCAGTGGGTTTTGTTATATTATTTGATAAAGAACTGTATTGACCCTTTTCCAACATTCGGTTGCATTTAGCTGAATCCGCAGAAGACGACTTTTAGCCCTCCCCCCATATACAACATACAACTTTGAAAACATACCAGAAAAAGAAGAGAAACTCCTCTTAAATGAAGTGGAATAATTGAATTGAGCTGAAAACATGGTGACAAAAGGAGAAATTGCTCATTTTGAGCAATTTCTTCTTTTACTGGTTGACATGTTTTCACAAATCTGTCTGCTGCAGAGGCGCCAGAAAGCGTCTATATGAGGGAAAGGATTAAAAACATTTTTTCAACTCTATTCAATAATTATCCCTCGCCAAGGGTAGGTGGGGTAAAAGGTGTGGTGTCGTCTGTCTGTAGCCATATCTAAGGCATTGTGTGATAACGAGCAATATTTAACTTTGCCACAATGTTTTCAACTCCAGTCAATATATTTAATTTCATTTATTGAGATTTTCAATATTTTTCATATGTTGTGAGTTGGAAAGGTTTAATTAGAATAATAATATCTACTAATTGGTTTAACCTGGATTTCATGTAAACTAGTGAGTTCTATATCTTTTATTATTAGACAACTGAAAGTATCCCTTTCCCATATACAGGTGCCTTCTGAAGCCTCTGAAGTAGACAACTTTTGAAAACATTGTGGCAAAATGAGAAATTGTTCATAATAAGCAATTTCTTAATTTGCCACACAGTTTTCAGCTCTATTCAATAAAATCACTGTCATTTGTTTTCCATATTTATGTTCACATCTTTTCAAATGTTCTGCTGTAGAATTGTTGTATGTGGGAAAGGGTGAATTAACCATTTTAGCCATATATTACTCATGAAGATTTAAGAGATCCTTACCTTTGTGCTAATCATATAAAGTCCAACTTGTGTTTAAAGACCACCCATGAGAAGAGAACAATCTGGTCGTTATTCACAGGTTTTCATTAATAACAGGGTCATTTATGCCGAAAACAAGTTATTTGGAAATTAAAAGTGTGGTTGCTATAGACAGGCTTAACAAAGGTGGTTTTAGGCACAGGTTAGTCTGTATATCGTTTTGATGTAAATGTTAAACTTGTGTTATCATCTGTCCATGTTTGTGTTTAGGAAACGAAGCGCAAATTTGATGGAAAAACATCTACATCGTATATACACAGATATATGCTCAAAGATCAGGATCTTCGTAAAATTGTTAAATAATACTCTTAGAAAGTACTTGAAAAAATGAAAAATTTGGATATGTAATTTTGAAACAGAGTTGAAAAAAATGTGGTAAAATTGTGAAATTGTCTGTGATGAAGGGGTGTGAAGAAATGAAATTTTTGTGAACAGTAAATTTAAGCCTTAAAATCCCACATACAACAAATCTGCAGCAGACGACTTTGAAAACTTCTTGGCAAAAATCTCTGTAAATGAAAGTATATTTGTTGAATAAAAAGTTGTCCTCTGCTGGAGCGTCAGAAAGCGTCTATATGAGGGATAGGGTTAATAAAACTTTTCCCACATACAGCAAATCTACAGCAGACAACTTGGAAAATATCTATGCAAAAATTTGAAAATCAAAGTTTATTTATTGAATATTGTTGAGCAATTTCTTCTTTCACCAATCATCTGCTGCAGAGGTCTCAGAAAGTGTTTAACTAGTTATATAGTAACAATGCCTATTGAACAAAGGGCAAGTAAACTAGTAACATTAATAAAATTGATGTGTTAAGGATAGTTGTTAACCCTTTCCAAAATACAAGAAATCTGCTGCAGACGACTTTGAGAAAATATAGGCAAAATTATGGAAAATCTCTATAAAAGAAAGTGTAATTATTGAATAGAGTTGAACACATTGTTGCAAAAGGAGAATTAGTACATTAGGATAAATTTCTCCTTTTGTCATAATGCTTTTAGAAGTTGCCGGCTGCAGATGTGTCTACATGTGGCAAAGGGTTAAACATGTTTATTATTCATTATATTTTCTGTTGAATCGTCATGTATTTCCAATTCAATAAATTTTAGAGATTTAAATGTTTGATTGATTGTTTGTTTGTGCTTTTAATGGTGTTTCCATCAGTATTTCAATTATCCCTTTCCCACATACAACAACAAATCTACTGAAGACGACAATGAAGAAATATTGGAAATAATGGAAACAGTCTAAAAATGAAAGTATAATCATTGAATCGAGTTTTACACAATTTCTCCATTTGCCTCACTGGTTTCAAGAGTTGTCTGCTGCAGAGGCATCTTTATGTGGGAAAGGGTAATATCATGGTGGTTGTTCAAGTTGGATTCATGATCCCTCATTATCCTACCAAATTTAGACTAGGAAATTTGCCTTTACCAAGGGCACTAAACAAACCTCTGCCGCAAGCATGGATTTGATACTAGGACGGCCAGGCCGGTCTCTGACTATTATGACGTTGGCTTGTTGTAAAACCTTACGGCAATGCATGTTGTTATCCATTTCCCTACATACAACATATATTTTTTTTTTGTTTTTAGAATAGATTTGAAAATATTGTGGCAAAATATGTGGCTCATGCCTCTGCAGCAGACTACTTTTTAAAACACTGGAAAAAGGTGAAATTGCTCATGATGAGCAATTTCTCCTTTTGCATAATGTTTAAAACTCTTATCAGCAAGTACACTTTTATTTTAACTCACTTGTGCACAAAGTGCTCAAGGTGAACTATTGTGAGCACATTTTGTCCGGCGTGTGTCGTCAACAATAGCCTTGTAAACACTATGGGCTACATATTGCATCCAATCTTCATGAAAGTATCAGAACATTCATCTCCATCAAATCTTGGACAAGTTCGAAACTGAGCCATATGAGGTCAAAAACTAGGTCACTTGATCAAATTGAAGGGAAATCTTGTTAACACTGTAGGCCACATTTTCAACTTGAGTGTGTTGAAACTTTATCCACATGTTTGTCTCCATGATTATGTAGGTTGAGTTCGAACATGGGTCATTTCAGATCAAAAAGGAAAATCTTGTTAACACTGTATAAGCCGCATTGTTTGCTTCAGCAGCTTAAAATTTGGTCAGAATGATTATTTTAATGATATCTAGGCAAAGTTTGAATATGGGTCATGCCAGGTCAAAAACTAGGTCACTAGGCCAAATTAAAGGAAAAGCTGCTTGTTAACACTCTGAAGGCCACATTTTTTGCTTCAAAAGCTTGACATTTATTCTGAATGTTTGTCCAAATGATATCTAAGTCAAATTCAAATATGGATCATATGAGACTCTAATGATGATTTATGACGTTGTTTACCCTCGCGCTCGGCAATAATGCCATTTGGCGAGCAGCTATCCTTTATCTCAATATTTAATTTGATTTCAATTAGCAGACAGACTATTTTTTTTTGCAGATTATTCATATATTTATTGTGTCTCTATTATTGGGTCGGGGGATGGGAGATATAAAAATATTGTTATTTGACTATTTCTAAATATATATAAATTGCAGACTATATCTGCAATTGTGATTGAAATGATAAAATAGATAAATATATATATTACAGACTATATTTTAGAACAATGTTTTTATACGATTGATTGTCTGTTTGTTTTTCAGAGCTATAGTTTCTCTATTCTATTTCTAGTGATTAAAAAAAATAATAATAATTGACACATAAAAAATCTAGCTATTCGGATTGAAAGTCAACAGAGTCCAATGTTGTATTTTCAGACAGACTAATTTTAGGAGTGTGCTTTCCCTGATCGCATTGATATGTGCTCATTTAGATATTCTATCATAAGGTAGAATTCGAATGGTCCAGATTTCAATGCGACTCTGAGTCTGTTCATTGGTGCCCATTTGTTGGTTGACGTTCAATTTGATTCCCAATGCATGATTGCCTAAAGATAGGATCTAGTGAGTGGGTCGCTAATCAATAACATTATCATAACCTTTTTTGGCTGCGAATAATATTAGAGTTTTTCAACCTTTAGGATATATTGCCTGGGAGACTTAGTAAATGTTGTATTGCAGTCTTGCGATGGGAAATAGTTAGTAGTAATACATTATAATTTTTCATAGTTGATTAGGTAAAATCATAAACATAGTATTTACAATAATATTTAAGTATGAGTATGAGACTCTAATAAAGAATATATATATATATATATATATGAGGTAAAAAACTAGGTCACTAGGTCAAATTTAAGGAAAATCTTGTTAACACTAGAGGCCGCATGCTTAACTTGACCATGTTGAAACTTTATCAGAATGTTTGTCTTGATGATATGTAGGTCAAGCTCGAATATGGGTCAAAAAGTAGGTCACTAGGTCAAATTGAAGGAAAATCTTGTTAAAACTCTAGAGGCAGCAGTTTTTGCTTCAGTAGTTTGAAATTTTGTAAGAATGTTTGTCTCAATGATATATAGGCCATGTTCGAATATGGGTCATGCTGGGTCAAAAACTAGGTAAAAAAAAAATCTTGTTAATACTCTGGATTTGTCAGAATAATTGTCTTGATGTGTTTTGCATTAGAAATCACAATGCATAATTCAGGTGAGCGACCTAGAGCTATCATGGCCCTCTTGTTTGAGATATTCTATTCTTCTGTCTACATGTTATCAAAGTCGTCTGCTGCAGATTTGTTGTATGTGGGAAAGGGTTTAAGAGTGA
Source organism: Serripes groenlandicus (assembly GCA_031761405.1). Lineage (NCBI taxonomy): Eukaryota > Metazoa > Mollusca > Bivalvia > Cardiida > Cardiidae > Serripes > Serripes groenlandicus. Next base: position 242,829,204 of record JASEVX010000001.1, read on the forward strand.
AGTACTTTGAAAACATGAATAATGTTGTGACATGTGGTAACAATTGGAAACACTGTAGGGAAAGGAACCTTGTTCCACTGTCTTTGAAAATGTATTCTGCTGCAGAACAGAGACGTTTGATTAGTCGCCGGGCAGAAGCCCGCGACTTCTATTTTTAATAGCTTTTCGGAAATCACATGGGAGGGCGGCTTATTATTAGAAAGAAACAAATCTAGATGATTTGAACATATTACAATTGTGGTTGTTTACGAACACTAATAAATGACACATCTAAAATGAAATAAATATTCCGATTTTTTAATGTTTGCAGTTTTTTTTATTTCACTCGCATTTAAGTTTTTTGTCTTATTTACGAAGACAAAAGTGGTCCCTTCAAGACGTGAACCAACACCCCCTAATGCAGACTCTTATGTGTCATCATTGAGGTCAATTTCGGATTCTCCTTTTAATAGCAATTTTAACTTACTAAATGTTGTTTTCATGTTCAAAGAGATGTCTTGATTTGTGTAGAATTCATTTAATAATGTTAATCCATGAATATCTAAAGTAGGAACTGTTTCTAAGCTAAATATAGACCCTATTCTGTTGTGTAGTTTCGTGACCTTTAACATCGATTTTCGCGCATGCGCATTTCGATATGAAAAAGCGAGTGATATTATTTTATTTTAGACAAGTACAAGACGAATGTTTGACGCAAAGCGTCAAAGAGAAGCCGCAATATTTCGTTGTACATGTAGAAATAAGAAAAAAAGAACATTTTTAAATCCACAAACAATAGAACAATTTAAACTGTAGACGGTAATGCTGATATATTTCTCCTTTTGAAGACTTTTGTTTTCTTCAAATTACCTCCCTTTAAAGCAATACCAGGATATTTACCTTGTGATTCGAATAAGATTGACAAACATTGAAATTATATGAATGAATACTATTATTTAAATAAGTAACAACAGCAAAATTAAATTTAAGCCAGATAAATGTGTACACATTTCGTTAATTTGTTATAGATACCCTAATGTATAGGTATGTATATACAATTTATAAGCAAATGTTTTCATTACTGCGTTCCTAGAGTGGCGGGGTAGTCCAGTGGTTAACACACTGGACTGTCAATCCAGAGGTCTGGGGTTCAAATCCCGGTCCAGGTTCTGGAAATTTGAGGGATGCTTTTAAGCGTCCCCCACTCAACTAGAGTACTGGTCCTTTCCAGGAAAAATAACCTCGCGTGTATCGGTGCTATACACCGGGCACGTAAAAGAACCAAGGGGTCTTTTCGGAAAGAGCTAGGGTATCGCACCCGGACTCCCTTGTATCTAACTTTGTCTGCTCGCCAAATAGTTAATTCTGCACGGCGAGGGTAAATAAAAACAAATAATAATAAAAACTGCGTTCCTAATGATTGAATAGACTAAGGAAAGTCAAGAATACATAAATAAATCAATGCAGTCTTTTCCGGCGACACTGATGCCTTGCATCAACTTTCTCTTGTAAGTTAGTATATAAAGTTTTCTGTTTCAGTTAAATGCTTTTTAATGTAGAATCCCTTGTTTCAGGGAACAGACTGAAGAAAAATATTTAAACAAAAACATCTGGTGAAAAAAACCTATTACATAACATTCAATCTAGCAACAAACAAGAACAGAAGATGAGCTCTCATAATCCATGAAATCATGCCTTTTGTGCCGCATGCGTCAGCGGGATTACATAATGGATTACTTACTTCTCTGTCTTTTGTCTGTGTGTCTGTCTGTCTGTCTGTCATTCAGGCTCTGACTTAACTCTTTCACACAAAGAATAATTCTGTATTAGACTTATTTGAAATTATTTAGGTTCTGAGCAATTTCTCCTTTTGCAACATCGTTTTTAAAAATTATCTGCTGCAGAGGCATCAAAATCAGTCTGAATTAACCTTTCCAACTTGAAGACATCTACTGCAGACAACTTGAAAACATTGGAGCAAAAGCAGAAATTACTCATTGATTTCTCCATTTGCCACAATGTTTTCAACTCTATTCGATAATAACATTTTAATTTGTAGCACTTTGTTATATTTTTGCCCAGCTTTTTTTTTCAAAGTCGTCTGCTACAGATTCGTTGTATGACTTGCTGGAGTGTGATACATGTTCCTTAAACGCTCGAGTTTATTTTATGAAGTTGTCTGCTGCTAAGGCATCAAAGGTCCTATGTCCTCTGGTTAACCCTTTCCCCAGCCATCAAATCATGGTCATAGCCTAACCCTTTCCAACATACAATAAATCGGCAGCAGACGACTTTGAACATATTTTGTCAAAAAATAGAAAAATCTGTATACTTAAATGGATAACCTATGACTAAAAGTGGAAAACATTGTGTCAAAAGGAGAAATTGCTCGTTTTGAGCCATTTCTTCTTTTGTCACAATGTTTTCAAAAAGCCGTCTGCTGCAGAGGTGTCAGAAAGCGTCTATATGAGGGCCCTTTCCAACATACAACTAATCTACAGCAGACGACTTTGAGAACATCTAGACAAAAACATGGATAACCTATAGATGAATGTGTAATTACTGAAAAAGTTTAAAAACATTCTAGCAATAGGAGAAATCGCTCATTTTGTCACATTGTTTTCAAATGTCTGCTGTAGAGGCGTCAGAAAGCGTCTACATGTGGGAAAGGGTTTAACTTCACTGCATGTTATCAACTAGAACCCTTTTCCACATGCACTCATTTTGCTGCAGCTGATGGCTTTTAAAAACATTGTTGCAAAAGGAGAAATGATATTTATGAGCAATTTCTACTTTTGCCACAATGTTTTAAATTTATTTCATGTTCGTAATATTGTACCATTCATTTGTCTATGTTATTCAATTAAGGGGCAGTAATTTTCTGAAAGATGAATCATAAATTGTTTGTAGTCACTTCCCTTGGAACTCTCCTGTAAACAAAGGTATTGAGTTCGCATCACAAGATGACAGCAGCTGCGTTCACAGGATGTTTTTGGAACTATTTGGTTGTAATTTTGATCTTCTTTAGTTACTCTGTCAAAGCAGATGACAAAGTTCAAGTTGGTAAGTATTTACATATAACTGTTAATTATTTTTTATCTTAAATTAACATTCAATTAGCTTGCCGGTTACTGTCCATTATCAACACTGATGATTTGATTTTGAATCAAAGGTCCTTAGGTACTTTATCATGGTCAGTTATTCTCTCATTCAGTAGTTGAATATTGTCGCATTGTGCTAGGGCAGAAAAAATATAATACCGTCACATATACATACAGAGATACGCATCTCGGATTACACAAATGTTTTAATACCAGACATTTACCTCAATGATTCATCCGTGGATTCCAAGATGATATTATTATGACTTATTGACTAAAGTGTATAAAGTTGACAATTAGTCCATGAAGTCTCAAAGTGTCTGCTCTATCAAGTGTCCATGTGTATTCTATACTGATTGCCAGAAACTCATGAGCATGTGACAATGGTGGGTTCAAATGCTAGAGGGTGTCTCAAAACCCTCCCACCTTAGGGATGTAAAAATCTGATACTACTACACAAAAGAAATTGTTGTCAGTCAGGATTGAAGGACTGACGACTTTCGCGGAGACTATGACAACTCCAGTTGATTAGGGTTGTTTAGAGTAACTCTGATATCCCTTTATTCTCACTTCTCATTTCAAGCTGTGATTTCAGCTTTGCTACGTTAGTGGTTTTAGTCATTTTTTAACTGTAGCAGCAGTGGAAAAGGAGGCGTATCAAAGTTTTCAAACTTAGTGGTAATTTTTTATTGTTTTTAAGGCTAAGCAGCCCACAAGACTTTCACTAATATGTTTTATAATAGTAATCATCCTATTCGCTTATATTCCTTTTATCAAAAAAGTTAACAGGTATTTTTCGAGTTGATAGAGTGCATGCAGAGTAAGAATTATGATCTGCGATATTCTTGCCGTAGCCTCGATAGAAAGCAAGATTTCACGGCCATTCCATCGCTCGTATTTATATGTCTCTGACTAGGGACTGTGCCACACAAATAAGCGGGTCATTAAACATTAAACAAAATGAAATATATTTTTTCTAGATTTTAACAAGGCAGATAAGAGTTAACCTTTTTAGATCTTCCTCTGCTTTCTGGAAGGTATACAGCTTTGGCTGGTTCATGACATACTGAGGTACCTGGTTCCATGATAGAAGAATTAGTATGTTTTATTTTGTTCTGATATAATCAATATGATCTGGTTCTCCAGCTGAAAAAAGGTCGTCAGGTTTCTCCAAGCTAACATGGTCAGGTTTGGAATGGAGACAAGCTGGTGCACAATATGACACATCATTGTAAGCATGGCAATGGTCTTCAGGCCTGATGCAGGGTCTTCAAGGCCAAGGTTTTCATGTCAACCTGCCTATAAAGACACATATGGATCATGTCTTTATGTCATGCATGAATTTAACCCTTTCCCACATATAGACACTTTTTGATGCCTCCAACAGCAGAGGACTTCTGAAAGCGTTTTTGACAAAAGGATAAATTGATGAAACAAGCAATTTCTTCTTTTTGTCAGAATGTTATTAGGAGATAAACTAACATTTAATGTAAATGCCTCAAAAATATTACGGTTTGCCGATTGTTTAAACATTAAGTTATGATACATTTGGAAAAGAAATTCATGTTTTCCATTGTTTGTAAGTTTGTGTTTCATTTACCTAAATGTGTATTTCAGTTAATTCATACTATTTACGAGTATTTACTTGTCCCTCATTAGACTTAGCAGCAAGATGCTAATGTGAAGTATCATTTACAATATCAGCATTAAAATAACGTTGTTCTCTCTGTTAATAGTGTTTTTCTACATTACTGAATGTTCTTTTAAGGTGCAAAAGAGATGTCTTGATTTGTGTAAGACTTACTGTTAAAACATGTATCTATAAAATAGTTAAATGAATTGACTGTGTCTATCTAGTTCCTGATGTCTCCTTTTAACCCTATTTACAGCATATGAGTTGTAAAGTTAAAACATCTATGCAAAATAAAGGAAAAATTTCCATAAATGAAATTATTCTTTTCGAAAATAGTTGATAAAATTGGCTCTTATTGTGAGCAATTTATTCTTTTGCCACAATGTTTACACAAATTCTTATGCTGTGATATGTGTACAAATATGTCTGCAAGTGGAGAAGGAAAAGTGATGATTACGTGTCCAGCCAAGTGTTACTAAGAATAGAATTACCTGACCCTAGCAACAGTAAAAAATTCAGACAAGTTGCCCAACAAACTGTTCATCGTTCTATAAGTACAGTCCAGTGAAAAAGTAAAAAAACATTCATAGGAAAAAAAGTTTAATCCTTTCCCTTATATAGACGCTTTCTGATGCCTCTGCAGCAGACAGCTTTTGAAACATAGTGACAAAAGAAGAAATTGCTCAAAACAAGCAATTTCTTCTTTTTGACAATATGTTTACCACTTTTAGTCATAGGTTATCCATTCAATTATAGAGATTTTCTATTTTTGACAAAATATGTTCAAAGTCATCTGCTGCAGAATTGTCATATGAGGAAAACGGTTAAGATCTGTAGAAAATTATAAATGTTTCAGTTGTTTAATATTGATTAGCACTTTTTCATATCTATAAATGTTTGTTCCCGGAAAGCCTACTCGATTTAATCTCTTAATTGGTCAAATTTAGGGATTAGGGGGGCCCTTTAAAGGGCAGTTATAAGTGATCGACTTAATTGATTATCATTATGACAAGATAATTGAACATGGTCAGATTGTTTACTTTTATAAAAAGTAATAATATAATTTGTGTATGTAATTACTCTTCAAGTCTGAATTTAAACAATTTCCAAAAATAAAAGGAAGAATTGCCGCCCGTCTTACTAATAACTTTAAGCATCTTCATTGTCTTTTATATGGAATCTGAAGACCTGTGCTGCCTGTGCTCTCCGTCAAAAAACATTGGGTAGTAACGGAAGAAACATCTTTTGGTGATGATTCCTGGAAACGTCTCGTTGACGGCATTGTGGGGCGGCTAGTCTCAAAGTTCAAGTAGGGCACTCGTTGGGGAAAGATCTGAAACCAATGTCTCTCATCCTTGTATTGAATTAGACTGAAGAATCGTTGGTAAACTGCTCGGCTCTTTCCCTGGTAAGAAGGCGTAGATCACTGGGGTAACTTTTGTCTCCAATCTGAATGTGTTAGCCTATATATCTGGTGGAAGAGGGCTGGGGCATGTGTGTAAAATGTTCCATCGCAGAAGAATGAGTTTGAATTTGATAGGTTTTGGAGGTTTTCAGTAGTGGCGAAGGCTATCATACGGCTTGTTCTCGAAGTTGTCGTACGAACAGTAGAAACCTATCTCCAGTAGCGGTTTCTGTCCATCTTCCTAACGATGGCTGTCTTTGGGAAGTGGAAGTGGAGGTGTCTGTTTTCTACGAGGCTCTGTACAGGGTATAGATTTGGCGGAATTAAAATGTCGGCAGTTTTTTTCCAGAATACTTTGTCTTCTCCTCTACGATTTACTCTGTAGATGAATCCATCTGGAAATTATTTCCACATCTTGATCATTGCCCTTAAAACCACGAAGATTCTGACAGTTTGAATTTGACCAATAGCTATTAAATTTTTAGAAGAACAGTTTGCTTTAACTTAAAGAAAGACAAATATTATGACAGAGTTCGAATTTAATTAATTAATAGCTATCAAACTGTGATAATTTTTATTTACAAAATTTACTCTCTAAGATCTGTAATAAAGATATATTTAAATACTTTTTTCTCAATCAATATCAAAAGTTTTGTAATAAAGAGTTCCAACAAGTCATCTACAAATACAAATGTATAGTTTACCCCATTTACAAGGCCCCTCAAATTCCCCTAATACACTTTAAGTCGAGTAGGCGTTCCGGGAACACACCCTAGTAAATACACATACACAATATCCTTCCTTGAAAACTTGAAAAAATAAATGCAATTTATGATCAGTTTTTACTTGACTCCTACTTGACCTCCTACCTGTTATGTTTTAATGTGTATCACAGTCTGTTTGCTGTTTCATCAACTTCACTAATCTAAATCTAAAACAACAATTGTATAAACTATGTCAAGGCGTGGCACAGTTTTGAAAAACTAGAATTCTTAAATGGAAACAAAGAATAAAGCGGAAATTATTTTAATAAAATGAAATATTAAAGAACCTAATCAAAGTAATTGAGCCTAAAAAATTAAGAATTGACCGTTATAAAAAACTAATGTACATGTAATATTACAATATGTTTGTTTACAAGTTATACATTGTTTTTTTTCTCTATACATATATTATGTTTGTAAAATTTGTTTGGATATTATGTTATATGTTTTTTCTATGTATATTAAATTATGTTTGCCATATTTATATATATTTGTAAAATGGCCAAAGTCAAAATGCTTTGCCGAATACCCCAACAATAAAGTATTGAAGAAGAAGAAGTGAGCACATTTCTACTTTTGACTTCATGTTTCAACTCTATTCAATTATTGTACCCTTCATTTAAAGAGAGTTTCCAATTTTTTTTCGGATATGTTTTCAAAGTCGTCTGCTGCAGACTTTGTTGTATGTGGGAAAAGGGTTGAGACCTTTCCCTGATACTGACGTCTTTAGACACTCTGCATCATCTTTATCGTACTAAAAACTATCTGTTTATTCTTATATATTATTAGGTTTTTTTTGTGTTCATCACTTTTTGGCTGAAATATTTTGTTCATAACCTCATGGATAAAAAAAAATTAACATTGGCGACGTGCTGTATTATGGAAAATAAAGTTTGTAAAATACTATTATGTTTTATTACTCACTGAAATAGCCATATTAATGCTAAAATATAAGGAATGGAGCGGGTTTTTTTTTCGTTTTCATGGGGGTATCAACAAAAAAAACTCTGATCACACATTCTATGAAAACCGCTTTGCGATTTCATATAGAGTGATCAGGTTTTTTTGTTCATACCCCCATGAAAACGAAAAAACAAGCTCTCCATTCTCTTAAACCTTCATGATAAAAACTTGGAATCACTGGAACTTATTTTCTCTCAAGGTATTGTCCGGTGCTGGGTGTTGGTGGGGACATCTGCAGCCCTGTTCCTCCGGGAGCTTTTTCTAATGACAACGTTGACATCGACATATTATGAAAAACAGCATGTTGGAGCAGGCTGGCTCCAATCACAATAAGTGGGATTAACTACAAATGCTGGGGAGCAATTATCTCATCCTGCAAATCTCTACATGGTGAACTTTACAGAACTATTAGGTAATTATCGCATGGTCTCCCGTCCATTATTTAGAAATAACAATGGGTTTTCCACTGATAAACTCTCGGTTTCAAAAACAGTTAATCCAGAAATGCTTTGACATTTTTCCAACATCCATTTTAACCCCTTTCCCTCATATAGACGCTTTCTGACGCCTCTGAAGCAGAGGTCTTTTGAAAACATAGTGACAAAAGAAGAAGTGTGCTCAAAACGAGCAATTTCCTTCTTTTGCCACAATGTTTACCACTTTTAGTCATAGGTTATCTATTCAATTATAGAGATTTTCTATTTTTGACAAAATATGATCAAAGTCGTCTGCTGCAGAATTGTTGAATGAGGGCGTCATTTGCAAATGCGTCAGAAAGCGTCTACATGTGTGAAAGGGTTCAAGACTCTTAGCTGCTTCAAAATCAGTGTACATGCCTGAAGGAAAGGCGTCAACTCAAGTTTATGTTCTGTCATCACACAACGTTAAATTTTTACCAACCTTTTCCTGATACAGAAAACTTTTGATAACCTTGCAGCAGACAACTTTTGAAAGGAATCATTAGGGAAAAGGAGAAATTTTCTCCTTTCTCACACAGTTTTCACCTGTATCTCAAATTCAGACATTTTAGCTCATCAGAGCACGTAGTGCTCAAGGTGAGTTATTGTGATCGCCTTTTGTCCGTCGTCTGTTGTTCGTCATCCGTCATCAACATTTGCTTGTTACCTTTATGAAAGTTTATCAGAACATTCTATCTCCATCAACTCTCGGCCAAGTTTCGAAACTGGGTCATGTGGGGGTCAAAAAACTAGAGTCAAATTTAACAGAAAATCTTGTTAACACTCTGGAAGCCACATTTTTGACATTTGAGCATGTTGAAACTTTGTCAGAGTGTTTGTCTAAGTAATATCTAGGCCAAGTCTAAACTGGGTCATGTGGGGTTAAAAACTAGGTCATTAGGTCTAAATTTAAGGACAAATTCTTGTTAACACTGGAAGCCACATTTTGGCTTGAGCATGTTGAGAATCTTAGTCAAAATGTTTGTTTTAGTGATATCTAGGCCAAGTTTGAAACTGGTCATGGTCTGGTTAAAAGAACTAGGTCACTAAGTCAAATTAAGAAAGAAGCTTGTTAACATTCTGGAAGCCACATTCTTGGCTTGAGCATGTTGAACTTAGTCAGAATGTTTGTTTTAGTGATATCTAGGCAAGTTTGAAAACTGGGTCATGTCAGGTTAAAAAAAAACTAGGTCACTAAGTCAAATTTCCTCTCAGACGACTTCTGAACACATATTTTGTTAGAAAATAGAAAATCTATTATAATTGAATGAGATAACCTATGACTAAAAGTGGAAAGAACATTGTGGCAAAAGGAGAAATTGCTCGTTTTGAGCAATTTCTTCTTTTGTCGCAGCTATGTTTTCAAAAAGCCGTCTGCTGCAGATGGGCGTCAGAAGCGTCTATATGAGGGAAAGGGTTAAGAAGAATCTTGTTAACATTCTGGAAGCCACGTTTTTTGCACTTGAGCATGTTGAAACTTTGTCAGAATGTTTTGTCTTAGTGATTTATAGGCCGAAGTTCAATTATGGGTCGATTTTGAATCTTTGTCAGAATATTTGCCTTGAAGATATCTAGGCAAATGTCAGAAAGTTTGTCTCTGATGATATGGGTCATGTCCAGATCAAAAAACTAGGTTACTAGGCTTAATGTTAAGGAAAATCTTGTTAACACTCTAAAAGCCGCATTTTAACTTGAGCATTGTTGAGAAATGTTGTTGAGAAAGTTTCTCTTGATGATATCTAACATTCTGAGACCACATTTTTGACTTGAGCATGTTGAGAAACTTTGTCAGAATGTTTTGTCCTTAGTGACATATCTAGGCCAAGTTCAATTATGGGTCATTTTGAAATCTTTTGTCAGAATATTTGCCTTGAAGCATATCAGGCCAAATGTCAGAAAGTTTGTCTTGATGATATTGCCATTGGCGCTGAAAGAGTTAAGTCTTAAAAAAGCCCCATTCTCAGGTGAGCGATCCAGGGCCTCATGGGCCCTCTTGTTTAATTTCACTTAACCCTTTTCAACTTGGAGCCACGTTCTGATGCATAACAACATACGCTTTGAAAACATATTGTGACAAAGGGAGAAATTGCCACAATGTTTTCAACTTTTATCAGTAATTGTATACTTCAGTTTATAGAGATTTTCCTTTGTTTTTGCAAGCGATTGTTTGTCAAAGTGTGTCTGCTGCAGATTTTGTGTTTGTCGGAAAGGGTTAATAAGATCTCATGAAGTATCATTATCAGTATCAACAATAATCAACATCAAATAACTAAAAAATACCATTTTACAGGCCTTGAAAGAGACTTTGAACCCAGAACCTGGGAGAATAGGAATCTATGATGCTGAGGATACTGGTGTTTACTACCACGTGACTACAACGCTATAAGCATGGCCAAGCTAGCTGTGGCGATATGGTATGGATATATACAACATAGGTGGGATGGGTGACAGAAAATATATTGAAAGCTTAGTAGATAGGTAAGTCTGTTTTGATTATGTCACCCTGCGTAGCATGGCGTGCACTAAGGGATTACTTTTTCTCTTTGTCCGGCAATCTCGTCTGTCTGTCCGTCACACTTTTTCGTCACACTTTCAATGAGCAGGTGCA
>JASEVX010000001.1:242840314-243001156 GCA_031761405.1 Serripes groenlandicus
GAAGAAGTGAGCAATTTCTACTTTTGACTTCATGTTTTCAACTCTATTCAATTATTGTACCTTCATTTAAAGAGAGTTTCCAATTTTTTTCGGATATGTTTTCAAAGTCGTCTGCTGCAGATTTGTTGTATGTGGGAAAGGGTTGAACCTTTCCCTGATACTGACGTCTTTAGACACTCTGCATCATCTTACTACTAAAAACTATCTGTTTATTCTTATATATTTTAGGTTTTTTTGTGTTCATCACTTTTGGCTGAAATATTTTGTTCATAACCTCATGGATAAAAAAAATTAACATTGGCGACGTGCTGTATTATGGAAAATAAAGTTGTAAAATACTATTATGTTTTATTACTCACTGAAATAGCCATATTAATGCTAAAATATAAGGAATGGAGCGGGTTTTTTTTCGTTTTCATGGGGGTATCAACAAAAAAACCTGATCACACATTCTATGAAACCGCTTTGCGATTTCATATAGAGTGATCAGGTTTTTTTGTTCATACCCCCATGAAAACGAAAAAAAAGCTCTCCATTCCTTAAACCTTCATGATAAAAACTTGGAATCACTGGAACTTATTTTCTCTCAAGGTATTGTCGGGGCTGGTGTTGGTGGGACATCTGCAGCCCTGTTCCTCCGGGAGCTTTTTAATGACAACGTTGACATCGACATATTTGAAAAACAGCATGTTGGAGGCAGGCTGGCTCCAATCACAATAAGTGGGATTAACTACAATGCTGGGGGAGCAATTATTCATCCTGCAAATCTCTACATGGTGAACTTTACAGAACTATTAGGTAATTATCGCATGGTCTCCCGTCCATTATTTAGAAATAACAATGGGTTTTCCACTGATAAACTCTCGGTTTCAAAAACAGTTAATCCAGAAATGCTTTGACATTTTCCAACATCCCATTTTAACCCTTTCCCTCATATAGACGCTTTCTGACGCCTCTGAAGCAGAGGTCTTTTTGAAAACATAGTGACAAAAGAAGAAGTTGCTCAAAACGAGCAATTTCTTCTTTTGCCACAATGTTTACCACTTTTAGTCATAGGTTATCTATTCAATTATAGAGATTTTCTATTTTTGACAAAATATGTTCAAAGTCGTCTGCTGCAGAATTGTTGTATGAGGGCGTCATTTGCAAATGCGTCAGAAAGCGTCTACATGTGTGAAAGGGTTCAAGACTCTTAGCTGCTTCAAAATCAGTGTACATGCCTGAAGGAAAGGGTCAACTCAAGTTTATGTTCTGCATCACACAACGTTAAATTTACCAAACCTTTTCCTGATACAGAAAACTTTTGATAACCTTGCAGCAGACAACTTTTGAAAGGAATCATTTAGGGAAAAGGAGAAATTTTCTCCTTTCTCACACAGTTTTCACCTGTATCTCAAATTCAGACATTTTTAGCTCATCAGAGCACGTAGTGCTCAAGGTGAGTTATTGTGATCGCCTTTTGTCCGTCGTCTGTTGTTCGTCATCCGTCATCAACATTTGCTTGTTAACTTTATGAAAGTTTATCAGAACATTTATCTCCATCAACTCTCGGCCAAGTTCGAAACTGGGTCATGTGGGGTCAAAAACTAGGTCAAATTTAAAGAAAATCTTGTTAACACTCTGGAAGCCACATTTTTGACTTGAGCATGTTGAAACTTTGTCAGAGTGTTTGTCTAAGTAATATCTAGGCCAAGTTCTAAACTGGGTCATGTGGGGTTAAAAACTAGGTCATTAGGTCAAATTTAAGGAAAATCTTGTTAACACTGGAAGCCACATTTTGGCTTGAGCATGTTGAAACTTAGTCAAAATGTTTGTTTTAGTGATATCTAGGCCAAGTTTGAAACTGGGTCATGTCTGGTTAAAAGAACTAGGTCACTAAGTCAAATTTAAGAAGAATCTTGTTAACATTCTGGAAGCCACATTTTTGGCTTGAGCATGTTGAAACTTAGTCAGAATGTTTGTTTTAGTGATATCTAGGCCAAGTTTGAAACTGGGTCATGTCCGGTTAAAAAAAACTAGGTCACTAAGTCAAATTTCCCTCAGACGACTTTGAACATATTTTGTTAGAAAATAGAAAATCTTTATAATTGAATGGATAACCTATGACTAAAAGTGGAAAACATTGTGGCAAAAGGAGAAATTGCTCGTTTTGAGCAATTTCTTCTTTTGTCGCTATGTTTTCAAAAAGCCGTCTGCTGCAGAGGCGTCAGAAAGCGTCTATATGAGGGAAAGGGTTAAGAAGAATCTTGTTAACATTCTGGAAGCCACATTTTTGACTTGAGCATGTTGAAACTTTGTCAGAATGTTTGTCTTAGTGATTTATAGGCCAAGTTCAATTATGGGTCATTTTGAATCTTTGTCAGAATATTTGCCTTGAAGATATCTAGGCCAAATGTCAGAAAGTTTGTCTTGATGATATGGGTCATGTCCAGTCAAAAACTAGGTTACTAGGCTTAATTTAAGGAAAATCTTGTTAACACTCTAAAAGCCGCATTTTAAACTTGAGCATGTTGAAATTTGTTAGAAAGTTTCTCTTGATGATATCTAACATTCTGGAAGCCACATTTTTGACTTGAGCATGTTGAAACTTTGTCAGAATGTTTGTCTTAGTGATATCTAGGCCAAGTTCAATTATGGGTCATTTTGAATCTTTGTCAGAATATTTGCCTTGAAGATATCTAGGCCAAATGTCAGAAAGTTTGTCTTGATGATATTGCCATTGGCGCTGAAAGAGTTAAGTCTTAAAAAGCCCATTCTCAGGTGAGCGATCCAGGGCCTCATGGCCCTCTTGTTTAATTTCACTTAACCCTTTTCAACTTGGAGCCACGTTCTGATGCATAACAACATACGCTTTGAAAAATATTGTGACAAAGGGAGAAATTTGCCACAATGTTTTCAACTTTTATCAGTAATTATACTTCATTTATAGAGATTTTCCTTTGTTTTTGCAGGATTGTTTTCAAAGTTGTCTGCTGCAGATTTTGTGTTTGTCGGAAAGGGTTAATAAGACTCATGAAGTATCATATCAGATCAACAATAATCAACATCAAATAATAAAAAATACCCATTTTACAGGCCTTGAAAGAGACTTGAACCCAGAACCTGGGAGAATAGGAATCTATGATGGCGAGGATATGGTGTTTACTACCAGTGACTACAACGCTATAAGCATGGCCAAGCTTATGTGGCGATATGGTATGGATATATACAACATAGGTGGATGGGTGACAGAAAATATATTGAAAGCTTGTAATAGGTAAGTCTGTTTTGTTATGTCACCCTGCGTAGCATGGCGGGCACTAAGGGATTACTTTTTTTTTGTCCGGCATCTGTCTGTCTGTCCGTCACACTTTTTCGTCACACTTTCAATGAGCAGGTGCAGGTGACACACCGTGCTCCGTGGAGCACTTCATTCTAGTTTGTTTAGGCTTTATTTATATCACAGGCGTCCGAGTTTTTTTTAGAAAATGAAAAAAAAAGAAGAAATACCTGGATAAACTACTACAAATAGTCTCTATATGGTCCATATGCTATAATGATAACGACTCTAATTTATTGTATGAGAAAACTCGGGGAATCCCAAAAAAGACCGTGTTATTATGACAAAATTGCAACAGATGACTGAAATCATTTAAGCAAAATATGAAAAATCTTTGCAAATGAAAGTATGATAATTGAATAGAGTGATATTTAAACGCATGCAAGAAACAAATGCGCACAAATTTGTGTTAAGCGGAAAAATTACCAGGGATAAGAACTATATTACTGTATTAAGCGTTCAATTGTATATAAATTATAAATAACCTATACCATAGATGAAAAGTTATGCCATATCTCTTAACTTGTTTAATGATATTATCGTTCAATAAATGAAGCTATGTTAATGGAGCTTTCATGATTGGAATATGTATTATGACTAATAGTCACCCTGGGGTCACAAATTGGTGTTCTGTTGCCGTGATATAACCCCTTACCACATATAGATGCTTTCTGACGCTTCTGCAGCAGACGACTTTTGAAAACATTGTGATAAAGGAGAAATTGCTCATGAAGAATTTCTCCTTTTGCCACAATGTTTACAACTTTTGTCAGTAATTGTACCTTCATTTATAGAATTACTCTGTGTTTTTTCAAGATGTTTTTAAAGTCGTCTGTTGCAAATTTGTTGTATGTGGGAAAGGTGTTGGAATCAATGTGAAAACCGCAATACAACTTTTTCCAGGATATATGAGTTACAGAAAAGAGGTCATGCTTATTCAACGGTGGAGGACTTGCTGAATGCAATGGGACCAAAGATTGTTGACTACACAAAGAAATCTGTGAAAGAACTTCTTACAGAGGAGGGGTTCGGGGAGAGATTTATTAACGAGTTTGTAATGGCGGCAATGAGAATAAACTACGGGCAAACAACAGATATACATGGATTAGTGGGTAATATGTTAGAATTTCTCTCTCCCCGAAATATAAAAGAAAACAACTCACAGGGTCAAATAGATTGAAACGCTATTCATTAAGGTCTATGGCCAAGATAGGTTTAACACTTTACCACATATAGATACTTTCAGACACCTCTGCAACAGACGACTTTTGAAAACATTGCGACAAAAGGAGAAATTGATCAAATCAAGCAATTTCTCCTTTTGCCACAACGCTTTCAACTTTTAACACTAGTTAGACCTTCATTTATAGAGATTTTTCGTATTTTTGCCGAGATGTTTTTAAAGTCATATGCTGCAGATTTATTTTATGTGTTAAAGGGCTATGCCTTGAATCAAATAAGCTTAATTCGAAATACTATAAGCCTCAAGTTTGATTTCCTGGAAGCTGATAACCTGAATTGAATTTTTTGTGGTTGGCTGTTTTGCCAAAACATGTACCAGGTACTGTGAATTAGAAAAATGTTGAGAATATCTGAAACAGCTTGTTTTGAGCATTATTTCCCATTGCCACATTTTTACCCCTTTGCCACATCTGCAACGATGACTTTTGAAAACACTGAAATACATGATGAAACTGCTTATTATGTGCAATTTCTACCTTTGCCATAATGTTTCCAACCCTATTTAATAATATCATCCTCTCATGATCATTAAAAGTCATTTGTAAATAGTTCACTCATTCAATGTTGAATTATTTTAACCCTTTCCAACTCGTAGATATATTTCGACGCATCTGCAGCAGACAACTTGAAAACACTGTCAATGGGAGAAATTGCTCATCACTTTCATTTATAGAGATTTTCCATGCTTTCGCATGATTGTTTTCAAAGTCGTCTGCTGCAGATATGTTGGAAAGGGGTTCAATCGTCTTGTCCAGCTTTGTTTATGGCGGAGACCTCAGAAAATACTAGAAATATCCAAGATAAAAATGTTGAGTAAAGCAGCCACCATTATAGTGTCTGGTGGGACTGCACGTATGACAGGTGGCACAGACTTCACAAAATCCATTCCAGAAGTCAAATGGTTAACCCTTTCCCTTATATAGACGCTTTATGACGCCTCTGCAGCAGACAACCTTTTGAAAACATAGTGAAAAAAGAAAAAATTGCTCAAAACGAGCACTTACTCCATTTGCCACAATGTTTTCCACTTTTAGTCATAAGTTATCCATTCAAATATAGAGATTTTCTATATTTTGACAAACTATTTTTAAAGTCGTCTGCTGCAGAATTGTCGTATGAGGAAAAGGGTTAACAAATAGTAATGATTCATATCAGACTTCATGGATGTGCAGGTTGATTTTGATCCACACTGGATACAAATGTTGTTTTCTGTGTAGTGTAACACAACTCTTTTAAAGATGTCTTGAACTAATTAGCTATTTATCTAATACGATAGTTAAAGAAGATGTCTTGAACTAATTAGCTATTTATCTAATACGATAGTTAAAGAAGATGTCTTGAACTAATTAGCTATTTATCTAATACGATAGTTAAAGAAGATGTCTTGAACTAATTAGCTATTTATCTAATACGATAGTTAAAGAAGATGTCTTGAACTAATTAGCTATTTATCTAATACGATAGTTAAAGATGTCTTGAACTAATCAGCTATTGATCTAACACGATAGTTAGTTTTAAGAGTCGTCTGCCTCATAAACAACTCTAATTGTACGGCAAATATAGCTTTAACCCTTTCCCTCATATAGACGCTTTCTGACGCCTCTGCAGCAGACGGCTTTTTGAAAAAATAGTGACAAAAGAGAAATTTGCTCAAAACAAGCAATTTCTCCGTTTGCCACATGTTTTCCACTTTTCGTCATAGGTTATCCATTCAATTATAGATATTTTCTATTTTTTGACAAAATATGTTCAAAGTAGTCTGCTGCAAAATTGTCGTATGAGGGAAAGGGTTATAATATTATGATGCTAAACCAGACAGTCAAAAAGGCCCCGAATCACTACAATGTGGCTTGTATTGTTACAGGTAGTGTTTCAATGGCTGGAGTGGAGCCGGGACTATGGAATGTAAAGGGTGGCAACCATAAAGTACCACAGGGGTTACTACAGAAATCTGGGGCCAAGTTAATACGGGCTGAGGTAGGAATACATCAATGATTAACTGAATATGGCAGATAAGGGATAGTAAACTGGTCTTTTCCCACACAACATCTCTCATCACTCAACAAAACCGTACGTTGTGGGTACTCTAACGAATCTTCTTGCTGAGACGTTTTTTGGATTATTCACCACAGAAGATTTTAGTGTCAGATAAGGATTTTGAAATGTGAAAAATGCCCCTTATCTAGAGCTTTGGGATACGTTTTTAGCTCACCTATGCACGAAGTGCAAGGTAAGCTATTGTGATCACATTTTGTCCGGCGTCCATCCGTTGTGCTTTTTCCGTTGTCAACATTTGAGCTTGTTAACACTCTACAGGCTACATTTTGTATCCATTCATCATGAAAGTGTATCAGAACATTCATCTCCATCAAATTTTGGGCAAGTTACAAACTGGGCCATTTGAGGTCAAAAACTAGGTCACTAGGTCAAATTGAAGAAAAACTTGTTGACACTCTGGAGGCCACATTTTCAACTTGAGCATTCTGAAACTTTATCAGAATGTTTGTCTTAAAAATGTCTAGGTCAAGTTCGAATATGGGTCATATTGGGTCAAAAACTAGGTCACTAGGCTAAATTGAAGGGAAATCTTGTTAACACTGTAGATGCCGCATTTTTTGCTTCAGCAACTTGAAATTTTGTCAGAATGTTGAGCTGAATGATATCTAGGCCAAGTTTGAATATGGGTCATGCCGGGTCTAAAACAAGGTCACTAGGCCAAATTAAAGTGTAATCTTGTTAACACTCTGGATACTGCATTTTTAACTTGAGCATGATGAAATTTTGTCAGAATGTTTGTCTCAAAGATATCTAGGTCAAGTTTGAATATGGGACATATTCAGTCAGAATCTAGGTCACTAGGCCAAATTGAAGGAAAATCTGTTTAACTCTGTAGAAGCTGCAGCAGCTTGAAATGTTGTCAGAATGTTTATCTAAATGATATATAGGCCAAGTTCAAATATGGGTCATGCTGGGTTAATAACTAGGTCACTAGGCCAAATTGAATGGAAATCTTGTTAACACTCTGGATACTGCATTTTTAACTTGAGTATAATGAAACTTTATCAGAATGTTTGTCATGATGATATGTAAGTCAAGTTCGAACATGGGTCATGTTTGGTCAAAAAGTAGGTCACTAGGTCAAATTGAAGGAAAATATTGTTAACACTCTAGAGGTCGCATTTATGCTTCAGATGTTTTGTCAGAATATTTGTCTTAAAGATATCTAGGTCAAGTTCAAATATGGGACATATTGGGTCTGAAACTAGGTCACTAGGCCAAATTGAAGGAAAATCTTGTTAACTCTGTAGAAGACGCAATTATTTGCTATTGCAGCTTGACATTTGATGAGAATGTTTATCTAAATGATATCTATGCCAATATGGGCCAATATGGGTCATATAGGGTCAAAAACTAGGTCACTAGGCCAAATTGAAGGAAAGTCTTGTTAATACAATATGGGTCATATAGGGTCAAAGACTAGGTCACTAGGCCAAATTGAAGGAAAATCTTGTTAATACTTTGGATGCCGCATTTTTTACTTTGAGCAAGTTAAAACTTTGTCAGAATGTTGTATTGATGATATCTAGTCAATGTTGGAATATGGGTCATATCAGGTAAGAAATATATAGATCACTAGGCCAAATGAAGGAAAATCTTGTTAACACTGTGGAGGTTGCATTCAGAATAATTGTCTTGATGTGTTTTGCATTGCAGTACATTGTATAATTACGGTGAGCGAACTAGGACCATCATGGCCCTCTTGTTTTTGTGTTGATTGCCTTGGCTGCCTGACACATAGTTATCACCTCTCCATCATCTGTCTGTCAACACTCTTTGTTATTTGGAATCATAATTCTTTCGAACCTATCTGAGGAATCGAATTAATATGTAACATTTTGGAAATGGGTTCTATAATTATGAGCAATTTCTCCTTTTACCACACTGTTTTCAATAGTTGTCTGCTGCAGATGCATCAAAAGGCATCTGGGGAAGGATTAATAAAAAGAAAGTTTTCCAAATTAGCTTTATTAGAATTCAAGCCAGATTGCATACATTGTGACAATTCTCTTGCTAATTTCAGGTAAATACTGTATCCCTGGCGAGTGATGGTTCCCCACCTCTATATCAAATTGACTTTACCCCAGTACGGACACAAGAAGTGCGGTCAAAGGAGTACGACATAGTCATAATTGCATCTCCGTTATATCAGGGAACTTCGTCCATAAACTTTGAAGACTTTCAAACCGACATCAAAGGGGTGGACTACCCATTTCATACAACCATAGCTACGTTCATAGAAGGGAAACCAGATTCTTCATTCTTTGGATACAACACTGTTGAAGAACTTCCGAGTGCAATCCTTACTTGCAATGAAAGTGTCTACTTTTCTTCATTTTCTAAAATGAAGCCAGTAAATAGCGAACAGACAGAAAAACCGGTTTATAGAATATTTAGTAATAAAGTTCCAAATAGAGACGAAATTGAAAAACTGGTTCCAGAGTATACAGATTTAAGGGTCGTGGACTGGAAAGCATATCCGGAGTATACAGCGCCTATTGAGTTGCCGTCCTTTACATTACATGAACAGATGTACCATATTGGTGCGATAGAGACGGCAGCATCTGCCATGGAAATGAGCGTTATTGCAGCCAAAAATGTTGCCTTGCTTGCTTATTATAGACACACAGGACAATATGATAAAATTGATGAATTTGGTGCTAAACTAGATGAACATGATAAAACTGAATTATAAAAGATTTTGCTGTCAAAAGTCTCATATACTTGTTTGTATGGTGCATAGTTCTAGATAAGAAGTGTATTTCACATCCCAGAATCCTTATTTGACCCTCAAACCTTATGTTGTGGGTACTCACTGAGACGATTCTTTTGAGTACCCACTACATATGGTTTAGTTGCGTCATAAGAGAGATATTTTAGATCAAGAAATATTTATACCCTCTTCAAAGAAGAGGGGGTATATAGGAGTCACTGTGTCAGGCAGTCTGTCTGTCTGTCTGTCAGTCGGTCGGCTGGAAGCCATATTTTGTCCGGCCTATTTCTTACAAACCACTTGGTCGAATTCAATAACATTTTACCTGAAGCTTTTATACCAAGAGGAGATGTGCATATTCTAAAGGGGTTACAATTGCATGTAATTTTACATAGTTATGGCCCTTTTACTTATTAAGTTATGGTGTAGGTCAAGGTGCTGTTTAGGGGGTATTTATCATCTTCAGTGATAGTTCTAGTTTAAGTCAATGAGCACCAAAAATGATAGTTTCAGTGGTAGCAATGCAACAAGTGAACATATCTCCTTTGGTGCTTCTGCATGAAAACAAATTTCAATCTTGATGCTATGACTGGATATAAAGACTGTAAATAATGAAAATTAACAATTGATAAAATAACATGTCTTTAAATGCAGTTACTTTAATTTTGTTTGTTTTGGGTCTATGGTCTTTGTGGAAACCACAACATCCATATGCTTGTGATATGAAGGTTAAAATATTTAAATGTCTGAAAATCATCCTCAACCACTTAGGACCATAATTCACATGTTGTTATTTTAGAAGCTGCCCTTTCAGAAATGACTTAAATTGAATATTAATGTAAACTCTGGTTGTCATGGTCATAGAAAGGAAAAACTGCTAGTACAAAATTAATGAACTTGCCCAATTCAATTTTTTTTTTTACAAATGCCCTTTGGGTTTCCGGACCAAGATTGTTCAAAAAATTTCTAGTCTGTTGAAAATTGGACGCTATGGGTTTTTCTTATATTTATTATCAAAAAGTACTGACCTGATTTGAAAATATTTTGGCACAAATTTTCCTTGCATAGCTGATTTAAATCATTGTGGCAAAAGGAAAAATGTGCTAAATATTTAAAATTTGTTAGCTGCAAAGGCATCAGAATCCTTCTACATATGGGAAAGGGTTAAAGCTTATCGAAATATATTATTTTAATAAAATACCTTTAAAAGATGGTCATTGCTTTTAACCCTTTCTCACATGTATAGTCTTTTAGATACATGTTCAAATTTCAGTCATTAGTCTTACATTTATAGAGATTAACCCTATTGCTGCCTATATGTTTTCAAAAATATCTGTTGTGTGTGTGTCTGTGTGTGCGTGTCTGTGTGTGAAAGAGTTAAATACCGGCTGTATAAATCAAGTCACAGCATTTGTTTCTAATTTAATTATTTTACGCTATTTTCAACATTATTTCAGTAATAGTATGGCAACAGTTGACTTATTCATGATCCCTTTGTATACAAACCAGTACAAAGCTAGGAAATGTGCCTTGCTACATGCCCAAGGGGCACTCCATCATGATGTGGATCGAACCCAGAATGTCCGGTTCAAAATCCTCAACGTTAACCAATCGGCCATTGCGAATTCCTTCAATTTTAATGGCAAATTGTATCAAATAACATATTTGTATAGCCCTTGGCCCTTTGCCCGCTACAATAAATCTGCAGCAGACAACCTTGAAAACAGTTAGTCAACCCTTTTCCCACATACAAATGATTTTTGAAAACATTTTGACAAAGGAGAAATTGTTTAACCCTTTCCCTCATATAGACGCTTTCTGACGCCTCTGCAGCAGACAGCTTTTTCAAAACAACAAAATGTGCAATTTCTCCTTTTGCCACAATGTTTTCCACTTTCAGTCATAGGTTATCCATTCAATTAAAGAGATTTTCCATTTTTTGACAAAAAATGTTCATCAAAGTCGTCTGCTGCAGAATTGTCGTATGAGGGAAAGGATTAAAACGAGCAATTTCTCCTAAAGCTATAATGTTTTCAACTCTTTTCAATCATTATACTTTTATTTATAGAGATATTTCATAGTTCTACCTAGATGTGTACAAAGTCCTCTGCTTCAGATTTGTTGTATGTGGGAATGGGTTGATGAACAATGAAGAATTTGCACATTATGAGTAATTTCCCCTTTGGTGACAATGTTTTCAAAAGCCTTGTGCTACAGACATCAGAAAGCGTAAGTAAATGTGAAGGGGATAAGTCCGCTTTTGACCAGGACTCTTTTTCTACCTATAGACACATTTTAACGCATCTTGCAGCAGACGAATTTTGAAAACATTGTGACAAAAGAAGAAATTGCTCAAAACAAGCAATTTCTCCTTTTGCCGCAATGTTTTCAACTTTTTTTCAGTAATTATACCTTCATTTCTAGAGATTTTCAGTATCTTGAGTAGATGATTTCAAAGTCATTTGCTGCAGATTTGTTGAATGTGGAAAAGGGTTAAACATTAGATTAGATGGCAAACATGGAGGATCTCAATCAGACCGCTAGTGGCAAGGTTCCGCAAGTTTTATTTCACTTACTCTTATATGTTTCAGTTTTTCACTGCTTCTCATTGAACTCTTTCTAGCGCTGAATTTCAGATAGTAGACTCTTTTTTGCTTAAATTCGGGGAATCCGTATTTCATGTAACAAGAGTTGTGGAATATTTTGACAAATTATAGGCAAACAATGCGGTTTTCAGGTAAGACAGCTCATTACAAGACGTCTCACCTGAATCCATATTGTTTGCAAAAACCTCAATATTGCCATTTGGTGCTGAAAGAGTTATTATAATAGTACAATGCTTCGCATAATAGTGATATGACTAAATATCAAAATAAAGGAAATGATTTGTACACACAAACTTCTGTTTAATTGTTATTTTTGTACCTCGAATATGTTTGGGTGGATGAGCGACATTGTTTTATAGGCAAGAGTATGTATGCTCCCACTTTGAAAAGGGTAGAATGGCCCTTGTCCATTACAATATCTTGTGTCATGAACATCTCCAAAACTATACGGGCCAGTCACAAACTTTACTATGTTCACTAGAATACGCCTGTGATATTTGAACTGTTGCTTCACTCAATGGTGCAGAGTTATGGCCATTAAATTAACGAAACATAGCCTCCAAAGCACTTATCCACAAGTAGGATGGACTATCATGATATGAGAGTATAAACCTGGGTTTGAATTCTTCTCGTTTGCCGCAGATCATGTGGAGTTTCCGAATGAAGTGAATAAACAGCCATAAATAACACTTTAAAATTAGGGACTGTTTCCAGTCTAGATTTGGAATCACTAACTAATGCAATCTGCATATCCATTTGGTTAATATACATGGGCTAATTATAGAGATCACCGGTATTGCTCAATACATGTATATAGTATTTAGTTTAGTTTTACGCATTAATAAAATGTCAGACGGATACTTGTCTTAAATTTACCTTCTCACTCACTAGTTCATTGAACTTAAGTTCCGTCAAAGCAATCTAGTTCAAATATTTGCACTTTCTTAAAATAATTGATGTGAAATTAAAACAACAAAAATGGTTATGTTTCATAGTTGTTTTAGCTTGCTTAATTATGTCTCCCTCCATATGACAGAATGGTCATTTAGCGCGCAATTAAATTTAATTATTCATGATCCCTGGGTAAACAAACCAGTACTAGGCTAGAAAATGTGCCTTGCCCAAGGGCACTCCACCATGACCGTAGTGCCGTGACTGGGGATCGAACCCGGGACATCCGGTTTCGAAATCCTTGAATCTAACCACTCGACCACAGCGGATTCCCCCATATGACAGACAAATTGTTTTTGCTCTGACTATTTGTCACAAATCATGTCCGCTCCCTAACTTTTGAAACACTAGAAGGATTTTGAAATAAATCACTACAAATGTTCACCATACTGAGAGGGTGTTCAGAGCACATGTAACAACCACTTTGGATCAAGGTCAATGTCATAATAAGAGGTCAAAGGTCATATGACTATATATTGTGTCGACTCAAAAACTTTTGAATCGCTAGAAGGATCCCCACAAATGTTCACCATACCGAGAGGATTTACAGAGGGCATGTGACAATGATTTTGATTCAAGGTAGCAATTAGAAGTCAAAGGTCATATGACTATAGTTCTTTGCTGAGCGCATGTGACAACTATTTAGATTCAAGGGCAAGGTAGCAATACATGGTCAAAGGTCATATGACTAAATTTCTTGTCCACTCAATAACTTTTGAATCGTTTAAAGGATTTTGAGATAACTTGTCACAAATGTTCACCATACTGAGAAGATGTGCAGAGCCAATGTTACAACCACTTTGGTTTAAGGTCATGGTCGCATTTAGAGGTCAAAGGTCATATGACTATATTTCATGTCCGCTCCAGAACTTTGGAACCATTTGAAGGATTTTAAAATAAATTGCCACAAATGTTCACCAAACTGAGAGGTCAAAGGTTGTATGACTATATTTTGTGTTTGCTTCATAACTTTTGAACCGTTTGAAGGATTTTGAAATGAAACCCCACAAATGTTCACCATCCTAAGACGATGTGCAGAGCGTATAATACATCCACTTTGGATCAAGGTCAAGGTAGCAATTACAGGTCAAAGGTCGGTCATATGACTATATTTCATGTCATCAATAATTTTTGAACCGTTTGAAGGATTTTTAAATAACTCATCACAAATGTTAACCATACTGAGACGATGTGCAGAGCGAATGTAACAACCACTTTGGTTCAAGGTCAAAGGTCATATGACTATTTTGTTTTCGTTCAATAATTTTTTAAGTTTTGAAAGATTTTGAAATAACCAACCACAAATGTTAACCCTACCGAGACGATGTGCAGAGCGCATGTTACAACTGCTTTGGTTCAAGGTCAAGGTTTCAGTATTGAAATAATTAAAAAACTGCAATTGGCGAGACTTGTTTTTGTGCCAAAAACAACCATCTAGTTTACATTTAGTTTTTTAAATAGAAGCGTCATTCACCATTTTTTATGCAAATGAAACTAGATTTATAATTTTCTCGAAATTCGCCTGCTGCAGAGGCATTAACTCTTTCCCATATACAATAAGTCTGCAGCAGACGACCTTTGCAAAACTATTGTAAAACCACTAGTAATGACAGAATAGTTATTGAATAGAGTTGAAAACATCGTGAGGAATTTCTTCTTTTGCAACTATTATTTTCAAAAGCCTTCAGCTGCAAAAGGGGTTAAAGCGAATGGTTACCTGATAGCCTGTTTTGCCATGGTGATGTAGTGGTTCCCAGCTGGGTCATATCAAACTTTCCTAATGGTAGTAATGGTTTTCCCTCCTTATTAATCAGAATTGTGGGGTTAGCATTACCATTGACTCGCTGGTGGTGTAAGGATAAAATGGACCAGTAGTACTTGTAACTTACTCCAGGAGATGCCAGCATATAACTGAAAACTTGTTGAAAGGGGCATAAAACAATATACAAAACTAATATGGAGTGCTCCCCGGAGCACGTGTGTCACCTGCCGGGGCCTTGTCAGAAAATTTTAACTTTTGACAGAAAAGGGGCAATAACTGATTAAAAAAATATATTTGGATTATCCCCCTTTTGTGAACCCATCACACACGTTGATATAAACATTTGTATAAAGATTTGTCAGAAGTTTCAATGTAATCCTTTGAGTAGAAAAAAGTTATTTGAAAACGTGACGAAAAAGTGTGACGACAGACAGACAGACAGACACCGGACAAAAAAAAAAAGTAATCCCTAAGTGCCTACCATGCTACGCAGGTGACACAAAAACTGTTGTATTTAATGTAACCTCCTCAACTGTTCTATAGTAATGTGGGTGTACAAGTTCTGGTTAATTGATTAATCTATTCATCTGCGTCAATTCTGACCCTTCTAAATCAGACAGACGCACACACACACAAATGCCATTGTGGAGACCATATCTCGTTTGCAAGGAAAGGGGTACACAATGAGTCTCAATTATGTTGATTGCTATTAATCCAGTGAATTTGAACCCTAGCTCGGTCATCTATTCTTTACAAGTCATTATGGCAAGCATTATTCATCTTCCAACAATGGACTATGTTGGAAGGGAGCCAGTTGCTTGGGACGAATGTTTATGAGAAACGCAAAAATCGCAATTTCTCCCGTTAAAATTGACTAGATGTTTTTCAATTATCATATCTTCGTTTATAAAGATTTTCCATATTTTGGAAGTAGTCTGCTGCAGATTTGTTACCCTTTCCTACATATAGACGCGTTCTTATGCCTCTGCAGACAACAACTTTTTTGAAATTATGGCAAAAGGAGAAATTGTCCATGAGCTTATTGATATTTAATAATTGCTGCAGATTTGTTGTATGTGGTAATGGGTTAAGCTAACAGAACTGTAAAATGGTGTGCATAATCTCCGTATTGTCATACATACAAAAATACATGATGAACTCAGCTTTTTTTAAGTTAAAGATATCCAACAATACATATAAGGCTTGATGTTTTAACTTTGTATCATCTTCGAATTATTCTATGCAAATATTTGTCATCGAAATTTGACCTTGACTTTGAAGCAAAAAGATAACCAAATTAATGACATGATGTATCCCCTCTGTGCACGGATCAAGTTTAGGTTACCAAGCTCTTTTTCCCTTCAAGTTATAGCACATTTCCGTGTTTCGTTTGTTTGTTCGACGTGACATTAGATACAAACAGTCAAAATATAATATTGCATTCGAGAACAGAAATCTGGACTAGGATTGAAGGTAAACCAATAGTCCGAATTAAACTGGTAGGGACTAATCAGTAATATCATTTCATAGATGG
Source organism: Serripes groenlandicus (assembly GCA_031761405.1). Lineage (NCBI taxonomy): Eukaryota > Metazoa > Mollusca > Bivalvia > Cardiida > Cardiidae > Serripes > Serripes groenlandicus. The sequence continues at coordinate 242,856,500 of JASEVX010000001.1, forward strand.
GTTTCATCAATTAACACAATATAAATCTGCACATATATTTTTATTTGTATATTAATCTTATGTACGTACATATAACATATCTGTATAATAATATTCAAAGTATGTACATGTATACAAAATTATGTACTTTATATATGATACCATTATCTATTATGCCTTTTTAGATTCTTCTAAAAAAGAAAACATAAACCCCCAAAACAAGAGGACCATTGTGGCCCTGTAACGCTCAACCGAGAACCATGACTCTGTATGATAAGGTGTTTATAAATAATACTTCAAGAAGTTATTTTATTAACAAGTAACACATGCTGCTTCTACAGTGTCCACAAGATTTTACTTAAATTTGGCCTATTGACCTAGTTTTTTATCTGATATAACCCATATATGAAATTAGCCTAGATATCATCAAGACACACATTCTGACAAAGTTTCAAGTGCTCAAGTAAAAAATGCTGGCACTATGTACATAAATAACACTTTCATTAAAGTGACTTATTTTTTGACCGGACATAACCTAAATTTGGACAATGACAAACTTTCATCATTCTTGAGTAAAAAAAATGTGGTATCGAGAAGTAACAAGATTGTTATCAATTTTGACCTTGTGATCTAGTTTTTGACATTGGATGACCCATATTCATACTAAGCCTAGATATCATTAAGACAAACATTCTGACAAAGTTTCAACATGCTCAAACTAAAAATGTTGCAGAGTCCATAAAACCTTTCTTCAATTTAGTCTAGTGATCTAGATTTTGATCAAACATGACCAAATTCATACTAAGCTAGATATCATCAAGAAACACAACTTGAAAAAGTTTCATGAAAATTTGATGAAAACAGTGTCTCTAGTATGTAAACAAGCAACTTATTGATGTCGGCCTACAGACAAAAGGCTATCACAAAAGCTTATCTTGAGCACCTTGTGCTCATGTGAGCTACAAATATTCCTGTTTACAACACATGCAGCCAGGCAAGCAGCAGCTCTCTTGTATACCATTTTGTTTGTGACAACATTAATAGTTAGACTTCCCTGGGTAGGGAACCCCTAAAGTTTAATTGGCCATCGCTGCCATATTTCAAACTTATCAGACGACCTTCTCAGATAAATGTTACTTCAGATTTTCGCATTGTTTGTCGGTGTAAATTGTTCTTATACATGTATTTTTAACAATATCAGCTCCTGGTCTTATACATGTATTTTTAACAATATCAGCTCCGTTTTAAACGCTTTTTTTAGGATATCAATTATCAGCATAATCTTCCAACATCCCAAAATAATTTAAATCTTCTTAGTTGATTAACTAGTACAATGTCATGAAGTCACAAACTTATGATATACACAAAGTTGCAATACGGGACGAAATGTGGAATTCCACACTTCACTACATAGAAGAATATAGAGCTATAAAACAGAAACACTGCTTAAAGGAATGTTTATACATAACAAGAGCTGTCCGCAAGACAGCACGCTCGACTGTTCCACCGCTTATTTGTTACTGAGATATGGTCTCTTAATTTTGTTGCACGCAAAACTTTAACCAACATTTCTAAGTAAAAGGGTCAAAACTTGCATTAAATGCAGGATAGAGTTGTCTTACTTGAAAATTTACATAAGTATGAAAGTTAGGAAGCATTGTATAACGTTTCAATACAATACATCTAGTAGTTACTTAGCTATTGTGAAATATATGTACTTGCATGCCAAACCTTTACCAAGGTGTGACGTGGACGTCGACGCCAGGGTGAGTAGAATAGGTCTCATATTCTCGGAATGGGCGAACTAAAAATCTAGATTATATGGCTCGGTGACATACATACAGACTTATTTAAGTGTGCTCGGTCTGCAATTAACCCTTACCCACATACAACAAATCTGCAGCAGACAACTTTGAAACATTCTTTGCAAAATATTAAAAATTAAACATATAACAATTGAATTGGTTGAGATTATTGTGGCAAACTTGACAAATTGCTAAAAAAAAAACCAATCAGATATTCCTTAGCCCTTTCAGGCATATAAATACGTATCAACCGCAGAAAACCTTTGAAAACCTTGTTGGTAAAGGAAAAATTGCAATACCAGAGCAATTTCTCTTTTTGTCACAGTGTTTTCAACAATAATAATTCTCTATATTTGTGTCAAGATGTTTTATAAGCCACCTGCTGCAGATTTGTTTCATATAGGAAAGAGTAAAGTATATAAACACAGGACATGATTACAGCACAACATTTCTTATATTTGTTTCTAGGAGAGTCCCTGTGGCTTGGGCCATTCGTCTTTCAAGATCAAATTAAAACCTCTATAATTATGGTAAGGTAGAATGGTTCTGTTCACAACCATTTAAGTTTATATTTCAAAAAATAATTTACGGAGCTGTGATTTCCACTTAATACAGACACCTTTTAAAACATCTGCAGCAGACAGCTTTTGAGATCATTGAGGCAATTGCCACAATGTTTTCAAGTTTATGTAGCAACAATTATATTTCCATTTATTGAATTGTCAATTATTTTTGCCAACATACTTTTAAAATCGTCTGCTGTAGATTTGTTGTAAGTGGGAAAGGGTTAAACGCTCTAGCTTCACTCTAGAATCCGAGGTTGAGCTTTGGTCTGGTGATCTTAACCCTTTCCCATATACAACAAATCTGCAGCAGACGACTTTGGAAACATCATTTCAAAAATATGGAACATTTCCTTTTTAAGAAAGTATTATTATCAAATAGAGTTGAACATATTGTGTCAAAAGGAGAAATTTCTTGTTTTGAGCAATTTTTCTTGTTTTCAAAAGTCGTCTGCTGCAGAGGCGTCAGAACGCGTCTGTATGTGGTTAAGGGTGAAAAGTTACTTCATGTTATTCCCATGTGAGCCAATTCACTGGTTAAATATTTGGGTTCTCCCCACACATTCAGGGAGAGTACTTGGAGTATCAGGGAAGAAGACATGAAGAGTAATTTTATACAAGTTGATAGAAATTCCCAATTGATGTAAAATGAAATACTCTAAATCACAACACTCCAATTATCCCTTTCCCTCATACGACAATTCTGCAGCAGACGACTTTAAACGTATTTTGTCAAAACATAGAAAATCTCCATAATTGAATGGATAACCTATGACTAAAAGTGGAAAACATTGTGGCAAAAGATGAAATTGCACGTTTTGTGCGAATTTCTTCTTTTGTCACTATGTTTTCGAAAAGCCGTCTGCTGCAGAGGCGTCCGAAAGCGTCTGTATGAGGGAAATGGTTAAATTATCATGGGAATTATCTTTAACCCTTTCCCACAAACAGACACATTTTGAAAGCATTGTAGCAGAAGGAGAAAGTTCTTCTTTTGCCACAATATTTGCAAAAGCGTCTTAGGTGGTAAAGGGTAAACAAAATAGAAAACACTAAAAATGGCTTATCAGAGAACGAAATTTACAATTTTTTTTAAAAATAATTAACTTCTGGATTTATAAAATCATAACAGGATAAAGATACAACCAATAAATATGTCCCAAATTGTTCTGATTATTACAAATTACACTGTGATGAGTATATACTATAAACACACAAATATGCCGCTTCAAGCAAAAAGGGGTCTTGTTGAATTTTGTTTCAGCAATCTGCGGTAGGTGACTTTGAAACATCTTGGTAAAGATGTGAAAAATCTCTATAAATAATGGTATAATAATTGAATTAAATGAATAAAGTTGAAAACACTGTGGCAAAAGGAGAAATTTGTCGTTTTGAGCAATTTCTCCTTTTGTCACAGTGTTTTCAAATGTCATCTACTGCAGAGGCGTCAGAAAGCGTCTTTATGTTGGAAAGGGTTAAAGCAACCTTGAGCACCAAGGAGGGAAGCCATGAAGCACACGTAATTCTTGCTGATCCAAACAATTTCATCTACAATTTGTAGCTGAAATAAACTAGGTATTTTAATTTCAATGGGATACAAATTTGTTTCATACATTGTTTTGTGTTTAATGCACCTTTCAAAAATCTTTCAGTTATATCACGACATTTCCAGTACTACTGGTCCATTTATCCTGACACCAGCCAGTCAGTGGTAATGCTTACCCCGCAACCCTGGGCGACAAGAAGGGCAGCCATTACTACTATTTTTAATGTCTTTGTTATGACCTGACTGTGGATCAAACCAAAGACCACCCACACCGGAGACAGAAGCTCTACCACTACACCACCGAGGCGGTAGATACAAATTTGAGTCACCCTTCAGGACACTCATCCCCTGTGTATATGGGACAAGCTTTAATAAAGATGGATGTGTATCAAAGTATATTCTTGCCAGATCAGATCTTCGATATGAAAGTTAATCTGGTTTTACACTTGCCCTGAACGCAGAGTAACCTGTTCCAAGTGTGCAGCTCATTTAACCCTTTCCCACTTGTAGACGCATTCTGACGCACCTGCAGCTGACTTTTGAAATCATTGTGCCAAAAGGTTTTCAACTTTTTTCAGTAATTACACTTTCATTTATAGAGATTTTCCATATTTTTGCATGATTGTTTTCAAGGTCGTCTGCTGCAGATTTGTTGTGTGGGAAAGGGTTAACTATAATTTCCACATACACACAATTTGCAGCAGACAACTTTGAAAACATTTCAGCAAAAATATTGCAAATCTCTATTTATAAAAGTAAATGTCTTCTTATTGAATTAAGTTGAAACATTGTGAAAACTGAAAATTGAGCAAATTTGTCAAAATGATGAAGACTGATTTTTACTTTGTATGTGTTACTTTGAATTAGTCTAACATCTGCAAGAAGATTTGTTGACTGAGTATCGAAGCAGATGTTGCTTGTATCTCTTATATCTCCTTTCTTTCAAAAATGTTATAAAAAAAGTTTTCTGCTGCTGAGTCATCTAAATCTAAACAAAAAGGTTTTTAAAAAACCCTTATATCCCTTGAAACTAATTACTTTTCTATGAAAACAAATTAAGCCGTCCATTTACATGATTGCACAAAGGTCACCGTATGTGTATTACATCTTGACACCTTGGTACAAGAAGTTAATAAGTACAATGGAATAGAGATGTACAAACTAACTTTTTGCATCAATATGACCAATTTGTTTAATTAATTATTTAACCCTTTCCAACATACAGACGTATAACCTATAATGCCTCTGTAGCAGATGAAGTTTGAAAACATAGTTCAATATATGTTCTTTTATCTAAAGAATGTTTCCATATTTTTGACAAAATGTTTTTGCAGATTTGCTGTATTTTGGAAAGGGTTAATTTTTGTGTTGAATCTCTAGTCATTTGTTTACATAATATCACATCTTTTATTGTTACGAACACTGTCCATTGCTTCACCTATACTTGACGTCACGTTTCTACCACCTTCTATAACCCTGAAAGAAAGAAAACAATTTTAAGTAGAGCAAAATGTTCAACAATTAACTCCCATGTAAGCTCTCAGTATTTACCACTTTAATATTGGATATATGCAAATATTTTCAACATTTGACTAACTTATGAAATTTACACAAGTGATGAAGTTAAAACCCTGTCCTTTAGGAGACCATTTTTCCATTTATTGTAATTATGAAAATAACAGTAAATTAAAACCAAATTTTTTTTTCTAACATGTGGCATAGGAAGTTAAATGCCAAAGTTGCATGGACTTCCAAGTTTAAATTTTTTCTTGGTCTAATTCATTTTGTAACTTAAAATGTTCGACATAGCCTCCATTTTGATTGGACAAACCATCTTGATATGAAGTAATTTGATAATATTTTTATGAATGCATCAAGGTTAAAAGAAAGCTTTAAACATAAAAACATACTTTTTTAATGGCCCATTTGTACAATTTGGAGATGAGCTCTTCTGGTAATTGGGATTTATCCAGATTTCAGGTGGACTGGCTTGTTCACAACTCGTATTATCATTATTCGCAACAAAATCGTTGCCATGACGTCCACTTTCACTGTCACTTTCAGAACTTTCTGAATCTTCACTAACATCCATAAAGGATGAGTCTGGGCTGACCTCCTGTGAATCTTGACTGGTTTCCTGTGAGTACAGACTGGTTGATTCAGAGTACTGACTGGTTCTCTGTGATTTTTGACTGGAACCAGGTGAATCCAGACTGGTTGTTGGAATGTTTTCCGTCTCTTCACACGTTTCTGATTGACTGGGACTCCAGTTTTCAAGATTAATTTCATTTTTGTAATCACCATCCTGAAAGAATAAGATGCATATCCCTCAATGCGAGTTTAAATCTTTCCAAGGATTGAAAATGTCCTGGTGACTGAGAATAGCATTTTGAATGTCCAGAAATGGGCTTTCATTGAAAGTTCAAGGGGAATTTAGCCAGTTGCCTAGGAAACACATGGTAAGGATGAACTGATAGAACTACAATCAACAATCATTGTAATTTTATATGCGAATATGGTAGATTTTTTTAAAATATGTTTCCTGATACAAACTACTTATGATGCCTTACCTCTGCAGCAGATAACGTATCAGAGGATTATACAAAAATTTATAATTGCTAAAAACAAGAAAGTTATCCTTTTTTTTCACATTCTTTCTTATTTAAAGACAGAGAATGGCATAACATTGGCCTGCTATAAATATATAAAAAAAAAATCTCAATTTCCATCATGTTTGCTTTTCTTTCAAATTTGTTCATTCCTTTTAATATGATTGTCTGCTTTTTCTTGATAGTTGTCTTTTTTAACCCTTTCCCTCATACAGACGCTTTTTGACGCCTCTGCAGCAGACGGCTTTTTGAAAACATAGTGACAAAAGAAGAAATTGCTCAAAACGAGCAATTTCTCCTTTTGCCACAATGTTTTCCACTTTTAGTCATAGGTTCTCCATTCAATTATAGAGATTTTCTATTTTTTGACAAAATAAGTTCAAAGTCGTCTGATGCAGAATTGTCGTATGAGGGAAAGGCTTAAATTAAATTTGTGTTCAACGTTGGCTTCATTAAAAAAAATCATTTTCATCACAAAGTTTCCTTGATTTCCTGAATCTGTTACAATAGCTGAAATGCTTTCTTCATGTGAAGATCTTAGATGGAAGCCTCCAAGAGTAACACCATTTTAATATATTGCAGATACAACATTTAATATTCCACTCTCACCATTACATGATCAATATAATGTATTCACCTCTTCTGTTTGTGTCAGTGTAGAACCAATAGATCCCGTTCTTGCACGCTTTGAAGGTGATAAACAATTTGTAACGTCAACCTCGGACAATGCTCGCAAAGACGTTCTCAATGGTGATGACTTTGGTTTGCCTTTTAATGCAGCTTTCTTGCTGCGCCTCATACTTAATCTCTGAAATAGATGATATATTGGAACACATATAGACAGCAGAGTTGAACCTTCAATTTTTCAAGATGACCGCAAACTTTCCTCAGATGTTTTCAAAGCAGACGACTCTTATAATATCATATCAGGAAAACAATTCTGCATTTTTTCGAAAGAAAGAGAAAATATTATCAGCAGACAAACTCTTATTTACCTACAATATATAGAAACATTTTGAAACTGTATGTACATCCCAGGTAAAATATTGAAAATATCTCTAAACAAGAGCACCGCCTACGGCACAGACGCTCGACTGATAGAAAACAGAAAAAAAGCTGAGCTGAACAAAAAACCTTAACCGGACGACCATGCCCCCGCCACCACCGGCGACGACGCAAGGGTCATGACAATTGCTCTCGTTTTTTCAAAAGTCGAGCTAAAAATTGTTATTGAATACAGTTGAAAACATTGTGACAGAAGGAGAAAGTTCAACTATTGTCACAATGAATTCAAAAGTCATCTGCTGCACAAAATGCATCTATCTGAGTCAAAGTGTAATCTTAACCCTTTCCCTCATGTAGACGCTTTCTGATGATCATACAGCAGACGACCTTTGAAAACATTATGGCAAAAGGAGAAATTGCTCTTTATTAAGCAATTTCTCCTTATTGCCACAATGTTTTCAATAACACTATTCAATAACTAAATCAGTCATAGAAATATTTTCTGTTTTTGTCGTCTGCTGCAAATTTGTTGTAGGTTGACTTTCTTCTTTCATGTCTCAAATATTGTAGATAATAGTTTATATTAATACCTTTAAATCTTCCTTCTTTTCCTTTACTTTCACCTTCATGAGTGACTTCCCTCGGACAGGTACCTTGTTACTACTGGGCTTACGAAGTGTCTGCCTGTTCACATTTAACTTTCTAATTGCAGCTTCAATGGCATCAATCCATCCCAAAGCCTCGTCGGAGTCCAAACAATACAGCATCAAGCTCTCTTCTTTACAAACAACCTGTGGTGAAAACAAGAGCACCATGATTGATGGTTCTATATCACTCATCAGGGTCAGAAACTATTAACCCTTTCCCTCATACGACATTTCTGCAGCAGACGACTTTGAACATATTTTGTCAAAACATAGAAAATCTCTATAATTGAATGGATAACCTATGACTAAAAGTGGAAAACATTGTGGCAAAAGGAGAAATTGCTTGTTTTGAGCAATTTCTTCTTTTGTCACTATGTTTTCAAAAAGCCGTCTGCTGCAGAGGCATCAGAAAGCGTCTATATGAGGGAAAGGGTTAAACACTGAAAACGATCTCGGTGCTCAGAAAAGAACTCCCATGCCCTAAACAAGGCTTCTGATTTGTCAATTTAGAGAATGAATTTGCTTCTGACCAATCAGATACTTGAGAACAGATAAAACTGTTATAGTTTTGGAGCCTCATATTTGTAGTTGTATCTGAGAAAGTAGGACAATATGTTGTTTTACCATTTCCCACACATTGCAAATCTGTAGCAGACAACTTTGAAAACATTTTGGCAAATATATAAACAAGAGGCACATGAGGGCCTATTGCCTCTACTGGCATTGATCTGGCTTGTTTCAAAAGGAACCAATATGTCATCAATATTCAAATACCATCTAAGTTTGGTGAAGATCAGATAGTAAATGGAAGCTCTATTGTGTTCACAAGCTGTATTATAGCAATTTTGACAATTTCAAGGGCCATGATCCAGCCATGCATGGGTAGATCTGGCCGTTTTTTAGAAATGAACCAAACTCTCATGGATATCTAACTACTGTATAAGTTTTATTGAGATACAATCAAAAATAAGGACTGTATCATGTTAACAAGCCCTATTATAGCAATTTTGACAATTTCAAGGGCCATAATTCAGTCCTGCATGGGGCGGATCTGGCTTGTTTTCGAAAGGAATCAAGCTCTCATGGATATCTAACTACTGTATAAGTTTGGTTGAGATACAATAAAAAAAAAAGACTATCGTGTTAACAAGCTCTATTATAGCAATTTTGACCATTTCAAGGGCCATTATCCAGTCATGCATGGGCAGATCTGGCTGGTTTTCGAAAAGAACCGAGCTCTCATGGATATCTAACTACTGTATAAGTTTGGTTGAGATACAATCAAAAGTGAAGACTGTATCGTGTTAACAAGCTCTTTTATAGCAATTTTGACCATTTCAAGGGCCATAATCCAGTCATGCATGGGCGGATCTGTGGCTGGTTTTCAAAAGGAACCGAGCTCTCATGGATATCTAACTACTGTATAAGTTTGGTTGAGATACAATCAAAAGTGAAGACTGTATTGTGTTAACAAGAAATTGTTTACGGATGCACGCACGACGGAAAAATCGCCACAACATAAGCCCTTCTGGCCTTTGGCCAGTAGAGCTAACAAGGGGACCATAATGGCCCTTAAGCGATCACCTGAGAGAGATAGTATACTAGCATACCTCTTATAAAACTTAAAAGGCAAAATTTGATCAAGAGTGGGAATGAACTGAAAATGAAACAGCTTATCAGTAAAGGACATTTGTAATTAGGCATACAATCTTTGAACAATTTGAAGGAGGACTACCACAGGAACTGTCCTGTGAAGTTTGGTGGATATCAGGACATTGGTTTAGGAGGAAATGTCATTTGAAACTAAAGTTCATTTAACCCCTTTTCTGATGCCGCCTAGCTTTTTCGACCAAACAATATGGCTTGAACAAATTATGCACAGTGTCACTAAAGGAGCAATTCCGCTAAACCATCTTGAAACCAGACAAGAACTTTATAAGATTTGAATTTTAAAGTTTTGTCATTTTGCCCCTTTTTTGCTGTCTGGTGGCCATGTTTTTCAACCGATCAATATGGCTAGAACAATTTTTGTAAAGGGTCACTTAAGGACGTTTTCTATCAAAGTATCTTAGAATCAGACAAGCGGCTTCAGAGAAGAAGAATTACTGTATGGCATTTGTCTCCCTTACTGATGCTGCAGCAACCAATGATCTGTATAGAATTTATATCTTTTAATTGAAAGAGGACCCCAAAAGTAAGATTCCTATTTAGTTTGGTTGAAATTTATCCATTGTATAAGGAGATGTCATTTGAAGTCAAAGTTAATTTTACGTCTTTTTGATGCCACCTGTATGCTTTGTCTTTCAACCAATCACTATTGCTTATATAAAATATGTGTAGAGGGTCACTGAAAGAACATTTCTACTAATTTATCTTGAAATCAGACAAGCACTTTCATAAGAATTGATTTTTTAAAAATTGTCATTTTGCACAACCTGGCTGCCATGTTTATCAATCAATCATTATAGGCTGAATACATTTTGTAGTGGGTCACCAAAGGAACAATTCTATCAAATTATATTGGAATCCGACAATTGGTTTCAGAGGAGAAGATCTTTAAAGATTGACTATTCTTTTCCCTTTTTGATGCCGCAGCAACCAAAGTTCATCATAGAAGTTAAATCTTTGAACAATTTTGAAAGAGGACCACCAAAGGACCATTCCTGTGAAGTTTTGTTGAAATTGGTCCAGTGGTTTAGTTGTTGTTTAAAGCTAAAAGTTAAAGGCGGACTGTCAACGGCGACGTACAGGGAGTGATCAGTATAGATCACCTTTAGCCTTCGGCTCAGGTGATCTAAAAATCTGTCAATATCAATGAAAGAACAATTATTGAATAAAGTTGAAAACATTGTAGCATGCTCATCATGAAATTTCTCCTTTTGTCACAATGTTTTCAAAACTCAGTTGCTGAAGAATCATCAGAAAGTGTCTGCATGAGGTAAAGGTTTAAAGTGTTTACACTATGCTATTATAAAGCCTAAACAGTCATCTCGAGAAGCAAAGTGGAAGGGTTTGAATTATTTTGGTAGAGGGCCACAACAAAATATTAGCATAAATTTATTTTGCTACTTTTAGCTCTGGTGGTTATTTTGTTTAGCAGACCAGAATGGTCTGAACAATTCTGGTAGAGGGCCACAAAAGGAACATTAACATAACTTTATTTTGATACTTTTAGCTCTGGTGGTTATTTTGTTCAGCAGACCAGAATGGTCTCAACAATTCTGGTAGGGGGTCACTAAGGAAAACTTGCATGAATTTAATTTGAAATTGAGTCAGTTGTTTAGGAGGAGATAATATATTTATTCTTTCTAATTTTAGAATTTCACCTTTAAATTGCAATATTTTCAACTCTTTGTCAAAAATGTTACTTCCAGATATTTCAACTTGTTCAACATTTGAAAAATCATGTGAAGTAATGGGTTAAAAAAGGTAATACAAACGGAAACTTGAAAACAGTTAGGGGAAAGGTCAACTTGATCTCAAGTCTGCACACAATCTTTACATATCAAATAAAGTAAAAAATATTAACTTACCCTAAACATGCCCCGCCCATCAGACGTCCGGTAACTTCCAAGAACACGCTCAACTTTACAATGTCTTAACGGTAACACACAGCAACAGTTGTATGAACTGTTGCCACTGTCCAGCATTTTCGGTTTGCCGTACAATATCATGTCTGAAAACAGGAAAAACATCCTCTCCTGCGACTTTCCTCCTCGTCTGGCTACCTACAAGGGAGTCCATGTTAGTATTATAATATTTTATATTGATTGGGGTTTAATGTCATTTTCAACAATTCTTTATTCTTATTAAATAGGCCAGTACACCTATCCATTTGTTTACTGGCTCTCTCACACCAGTACTCTACATCAGTCTTTCCGACCAACTGACTGTTTTTCCACATCCACTGTTACCCTATTGGTGGAAGACGACTGACGCTTGTCGCGTCAACTTTTGTCAAAAGTCTGAAAGAATGTTCGCCAAGCTTGGGTTTGCACTCATACCCGTGATTTGACAGCTAGCATCTCCACCAACTGAGCTATTAGGATTCTTGCATTTTCCCCAGATAAGGGAGCCTAACTGGTCTTTTCCCTTCAATATTCCCCTTATGATTTAACCAATCCCTATGTTATGAGTTCTCAAAAGTATTGTCTAATTGAGATGCTACTTTTGAAAACCCCAAACATAGTTTTAAAGCATCAAATAAGGATTTTATCATTTGAAATATACACCTTATCTGGAGTCCTGATTTGAACCCTTCTTCACATGCAGATGCATCTACATCTGACGATTTTGAAAGCATTAAAAGGAAAAGAAGAAATTGTTCAACATGAGCAATCTAAAACTTACCTAAAATGTTTTCAACAATATTCAACAAGTATAAATATATTTATAGAAATTGACATCAGATTTGTTTAGATGATTTCAAAATTATGACAGCTGCTGCTGTTTCAGGGTTTTTGGTGGGGAAAGGTTTAGATTAGCATGAAAAACATTAAAAAGTTGGAAGATACACAATGTATTAAACAATCATTTAGAAAGATTTGGGGATCTCGCCACCCGGCAATATAAGTGTCACCTGCCAATATGTCAGTGAGCAAAACCTTTCCCACATACAACAAATCTGCAGCAGGCGACTTAAATGAAGTTGTAATTATTGAAAATAGTTGAAAACATTGTGGCAAAACGTCAAATTGCTTGTTTGAGCAATTTCTCCTTTTGTGATAATGTTTTCAAAAGTTGTCTGCTGCAGCTGCATCAGAATGCGTCTACAAGTGGGAAAGGGTTAAAATGTGAGAGATTATCCCTTGGCATCACCCTGCCAAGGCTAGAAGACACAAAAAGCTAAAAATGTTCATAATTCTTAATGGCTTACTTTGTTTAGTTTTCCCTCTTTGACAAACTCCCGACCTGGGGCGAGTATTTTGGGTGCTGAATTGTCGAAGCTGTTCTGTATGGACAACATTTTCTGGAAATTTTCGTGTTGTCTCACATGCTCGTTTATATGTAGCGCTATCTGGCCCACTTGTTTAGCGGCCTCTGTAAAAGAGCAAAAGTTGTTCGAGATACACAGAACACATACTTTACTTCTATCACGTAACGCCTACCTTTCCTTCATCTGATGCAGAAATACTTTCACACCTCTGCAGCAAATAACTTTTTGAAACATTGTAGAAAGAGAAGAATTTACTCAAAAGGAGCATTTTCTCCATTTCCCACAATGTTTAAAATAATACTTCTAAATACTGAGATACAATCGAAGCAGAGGTCTCATAAAATGACAAATGAGAGCAAGAGGGTTTAGTACAAAAAAGACATTAAAACATAAACCTTTAACCATTTCGTACTAGCGGCTGCTTCGAAGACATTGTGGCAAAGATAGAATTAGCTCCATGCTCTTTTGCTACAATGCTTTCAACATTATTCAATACTTTTAACGTTCCTTTATAGAGATTTTATGTCGTTTGTCTAGATGTTTTCAAAGTTGTCAGCGGCAGATGTGTTGGATGTGGGAAAGGATTAAAGGGTACAGAAAATGGATTAAAAATATGAGATTTGATCAGGTCTTCACAATTATCAGAATCGAAGAACATTGCCCTTTAATTCGCTCAAATATTGAAAACTAAATAGAGGCCTTTCTGCACTTTCATCAATTACTTACAGAATGTTAAGACATTTTTGACAAACATAGTACATATGAATCAGAAAACATTTATGTGCCATCATATCTTTATCTTTTCGTTGTTAACCCTTTCCCTCATATAGACGCTTTCTGACGGCTTTTTGAAAATATAGTAACAAAAGAAAAAATTGCACAAAACGTGCAATTTCTCCTTTTGCCACAATGTTTTCCAATTTTTGGCATAGATTATCCATTCAATTATGGAGATTTTCTATGTTTTGACAAAATACGTTCAAAGTCGTCTGCTGCAGAATTGTAGTATGAGGGAAAGGGTTAATACCCTAAGGTTGGTTCTCCTAGAGCATTGTTTGCATTGACATCTGATTTTTGGAAACATCTTGCATAAATGAAAACTTTTACCAACTGAATTTAACTGAGTTTAGTTTGGATTAAATATCTTGTCATGGGAAAAGGTAAGGAATAAAATAACATAGTATTTTATAATATACCTGCACATTTTACCAAGAAAATATAATCAGATTGTAATGTGCAAATACAAAATGACTAATCAAAATTCTAGGTCAAATACGATAACAAATATTGTAATAGGACATCACTGAAATATAATGTGACATCATTGAAATATGCTCTCATGTCATTCATGAATTTGACTTAATGTGCAAATTATGTTATATTATTATTGAAAATATAGAAATATGTATAGTTTTTCATTATTCTGTCATATATGTTCTAGGTATATAATAAAAGGAAAATAGTGCTGCAATAGTGGTACCTAGGATTGTATTGTACTACTCAGAGCTTGGGAAACTTGACATTTTCACTCGACCATAGCTCCTCTTTGTACAATACTAACAAACCTTTCACTCTACTGCAACATACTATTCCCTATATATCTGGTACAATACTAACTGACGATTCACTCTATGAACAGCAACATAATATTCCCTATATATCTGGTACAATACTAACTAACGTTTCACTCTAATGCAACATACTATTCCCTATATATCTGGTACAATACTAACCAAAGTTTTACTCTAATGCAATACTATTCCCTATATATCTGGTACAATACTAACTGATGTTTCACTATACTGCAACATACTATTCCCTATATATCTGGTACAATACTAACTGATGTTTCACTCTAAGAACAGCAACATACTATTCCCTATATATCTGGTACAATACTAACCGAAGTTTCACTCTAATGCAACATACTATTCCCTATATATCTGGTACAATACTTACCGAAGTTTCACTCTAATGCAACATACTATTCCCTATATATCTGGTACAATACTTACCGAAGTTTCACTCTAATGCAACATACTATTCCAGATATATCTGGTGGATATTTACCTTTTAAATGGAGGTAGTCATGGTGGTCTGTGTTTGTGTTTTCTAGTAAATCTTCTAACAGTAACTTGTACCTGCAGTATTCAAACAAGAACTTCAGCATCTTGTTTCATTTATTGTAGAAACACGTCATCATTCAAAATAATACTAATTGCTTTCAATTATAAATATGACAGGGTCTACTGACAAACCAACATATGCAAAGAGGTGGGGTGCGGGTGGGGGCTTCGGAGAGCTCTAGATATGGGGCATTTTTCATGTTCTAAAATCCTTATTTTACCATCTAACTCTATGTTGTGGGTACTCAAAAGAGAAGATTCTTTTGAGTACCCACAACATAGGGTTTGCTTTAATTATAAGAGAGGAATTGTGGGGAAAAGAGCTGAATACCCCTCCTTATCTGGACATGAGGGGGGATAATAAACTAGCTTGCAATCCAGGAAGATGACTAAATGATCATCATGATTTAACCAATATCCCGATTATTAATTGAAAACAATAGAAACAATACAGTTAAATATTAGACTGCACTGATGGACATGCCTAATCATGTTATCGAAGTCATTGTGAGATTCTCTTTCCCACACAATTGGCCACCTCACAAGAAAACAAGAGCACCACGTACGGCACAGACGCTCGACTGATAGGGAGGAAACAGAAAAAAAAATGAGCTAAACAAAAAACCTTAACCGGACGACCACGCCGCCGCCGACGCCGCCAGGGTCATGACAATAGCTCTTGTTTTTTTCAAAAGTCGAATAAGGATATTTCCTGGTTATATGCATGTCTTTAACCCTTTCCCACATATAACAAATCTGCAACAGATGATTTTGAAAACATTAAGTAAAAAATATGGCTATAAATAAAAGAACAATTATTGAATAGAGTTGAGAAAACTTTGTGGCAAAAGTAGAAATTTCTCATTTTGCCCCAATGTTTTTGATAGCCGTCTTCTGCAGAGGCATCAGAAAGCGTGTTTGTATGTGGTAAAGGGTTCAGGTTTCAGGGAGCTTTCAAGGTCTAGTAAAGAATTGCAAAATTCAAGCTTCCTTCCAATTTTAATAGATAAGTGGTAATTCTGCCAGAGCTGTTGAACGTACCTTGGTATACGCTGTACAGGAGTGATCAGTAAAGCCCCAAGTTTGAGCCCCCTCATCTCTGGTCTATTCTCCTCTTCTTGTATAAAGTTGGCAAACTTCTCATTCTTTTGCAAATTTTCCTGTGAACATAAATAGAGTACTTTAAGCCTTTTCACGTGCAGACACAGTTGGGTGTTTCTGCAGCAGAAGACTTTTGAAAACATTGTGGCAAAAGGGAAATTTGTTTTAACAATTTTGATGCAAACTTATTACAGGGAGTACAATGCTAACACTTTCCCACAGCACATGCACCAACTTTGCGTTAAGACAACTTAGAAAACATGTAGGCAAAACTATGGACAATTTTTATAAATGTAGATATTATATTTATTTAAAAGTTGAAAACATTATGACAAATGACTCATTATGAACAATTTCTCCTTTTGCCACAATATTTGTTTACAGAAGTCATCTGATAAGTCAATATGCATCTGCATACATGTGTAAAAGAGTTAACCCTTTCCCTCATATAGACGCTTTCTGACGCCTCTGCAGCAGACAGCTTTTTGAAACAAGAGGGCCATGATGGCCCTGGAATTGCTCACCTGTTTTTTTTCTTCACTTTAGCTATATATGCCCCGCCATCCGGCGGGCATAGTTTTCAACCAATGAAGGAATCTGATAGAGGGTCACCCTAGGAACATTTCTACAAAATTATTTGAAAATCGGCCTGACACTTTTGGAGGAGAAGATTTTTTAAGTTTGCACTATAGCTATATAAGGCAAAATAGCCCCGCCCCCCCCTGGCGGCCATGATTTTCAACCAATCAACATGGCTTAAAGGAATCTGATAGAGGGTCATCCAAGGAACATTTCTACAAAATTATTTGAAAATCGGCCTGACACTTTTGGAGGAGAAGATTTTTTAAGTTTTCACTATAGCCATATAATGCAAAAAAGCCCCGCCCCCTGGCGGCCATGTTTTTCGACCAATCAACATGGCTTCAAGGAATCTGATAGAGGGTCACCCAAGGAACATTTCTACAAAATAATTTCAAAATCTGCCAACCAGTTTGGGAGAAGAAGAATTTTGAAGTTTTTTTCGTTTCGTTGCCATGGAAACCAGAATTCTGCATGGATCCCAAAAATTTGAAGGAATTCTGGTGAGGTCATTGAGAGGATGCTTTCTGTGAAGTTTCATCCCAATTGACCCACTGGTTACTGAGGAGAAGATTTTGAAGATTTTTTAAGTTTTCACTTTGGCCATATAAGGCAAAATTGCCCCGCCCCCTGGCGGCCATGTTTTCGACCAATGAACATGGCTTGAAGGAATCTGATAGAGGGGCACCCAAGGAACATTTCTACAAAATTATTTGATAATTGGCCTCACACTTTTAGAGGAGAAGATTTTTTAAGTTTTCACTATAGCCATAAAAAGCAAAATAGCCCCGCCCCCTGGCGGCAATGTTT
Organism: Serripes groenlandicus; assembly: GCA_031761405.1. Lineage (NCBI taxonomy): Eukaryota > Metazoa > Mollusca > Bivalvia > Cardiida > Cardiidae > Serripes > Serripes groenlandicus. The sequence continues at coordinate 242,874,203 of JASEVX010000001.1, forward strand.
TTTGACCAATCAACATGGCTTGAAAGAATCTGATAGAGGATCACCCAAGGAACATTTCTACAAAGTTATTTGAAAATCGGCCTGACACTTTGGGAGGAGAAGATTTTTTAAGTTTGCACTATAGCCATATAAGGCAAAATTGCCCCGCCCCCCCTGGCGGCCATGTTTTTCGACCAATCAACATGGCTTGAAGGAATCTGATAGAGGGTCACCCAAGGAACATTTCTACAAAATTATTTGAAAATCGGCCCGACACTTTCGGAGGAGAAGATTTTTTAAGTTTTCACTATAGCCATATAAGGCAAAATAGCCCGGCCCCCTGGCAGCCATGTTTTTCGACCAATCAACATGGCTTGAAGGAATCTGATAGAGGGTCATCCAAGGAACATTTCTACAAAATTATTTGAAAATCTGCCAACCAGTTTGGGAGAAGAAGAATTTTGAAGTTTTTTTCCTTTCGTTGCCATGGAAACCAGAATTTTGCATGGATCCCAAAAAATTTAAGGAATTCTGGTGAGGACATTGAGAGGATGCTTTCTGTGAAGTTTCATCCCAGTTGACCCACCGGTTACAGAGGAGAAAATGTTGCCGGACGCCGGACATAGAGTGATCACAATAACTCACACTGAGCACTTCGTGCACAGGTGAGCTAAAAATAGTGATAAAAGAAGAAATTGCTCAAAACGAGCAATTTCTCCTTTTGACACAATGTTTTCAACTTTTAGTAATAGGTTATCCATTCAATTATCGAGATTTTCCATTTTTTGACAAAATATGCAGAATTGTCGTATGAGGGAAAGAGTTTAGTAAACCTTATTTTACCTGTAACACAGATGATGCTTGTTGATGATTATTTGCGTACATGGAATACTGTTTCAGAAAGGGTCCCAGAAACTTGAAAGCCGTCCCCACTGTTGTTGATTCCATGTGTTCAAGAAGTTTTCTGTTTACATCTAAAAGCTGTTCTATGTTACTAAACAACTGAGTATGAGCTCGCTCGGGTATTAAACCATTAAATCGAAGTGGAAATTCAAAAAACTGAAAAAAATAAATAAGAACAATTTAAATTTATTATTTGGACACACATTCAATTAATCATAATTTAATGAAAATACAAACATTTAACCCTTTCCCACATACAACAAATCTGCAGCAGACGACCTTGAAAACCTGAAAAATGTCCATAATAGATAGCTTAATTGTTAAATAAAGTTGAAAACATTGTGGCCAAAGGAGAAATTGATCATAATATTTAGGATATTTCACCTTTAGCCACAATGTTTTCAAAGCTTGAAGGCATGAATATAGGTTATTGACCCTGTACTGTGAAATCATCGTTGGACCGAGTTCTTTGTTTGACGTTGCTGAGCTTGCCATAGAAAGAGGTCCGACGATGTTTTCACAGTACAGGGTCAATAACCTTTTTATTGCATACTTTCATATTGTTAACATTTTAGATGCACATACCATGTAACAGTATACTGTTATCCGGTCAAAAACGTATTGTTAGCATGAGACCGTAAGAAATTGTCCATGATCAGTATATGAGAATTTAACATTACAAAGTCCAGGAGGTATAAATATGATATTTATGTCAGCTATGTTTGTTTACATAATAAAGTAGTTCCTAGCATGTTAATTATGCAGAATTTTTGCCCTTAACGTCCTTATCTACGGTCATGATCGAAAAATCATGACCATTTTCTTAAATGCAAAGTGTAGGGGACAATATGAATGTATGCAATAAGGCGCTTTATTGCCCACATGAGTAACCATAAATAAGTATTTTAAACCCTTTCCCACATAGAACAAATCTGCTACAGACTACATTGAAATCATATTGGCAAAAACGTGTAAACTCAATAAATGACAGTTAAATTTTTAAATTGTGTAGAAATCATTGTCATATATATTGTGTAAGCTGAATATTCTCTAATCCACTTGCTGTGTTAAGTGACTTTTGGAAGGACAATTAAGTCCTTAGATGTAATAAAAAATTATTTAACTTCATAATTTGAACTTCATTTTTTACATTCAGCCATTTTAAATATCTTTTAAAAGTGATTCTTTGATTTAAACCCAAAACAAGAATATGATATTTAGCTCTAAATGCACATGCACAAATGTTTGCAAAAAATGTACATGTTATATCTTTTTTACCTAAATTAAACAATTTATAATGTCTTATGCAGCAGAAAAATTCTGATAACTATGAAATAAGAGCAAACGCAAACATTTGTCTGCGTTTTTCTAAGTAGAAAAAGGGGCATTTCTAAATAATTATTAAAGCCATACATGGTATATTATTCCTAGGAACATGTGTACCAAGTTTCAATTGAAAATGTTGAATGTTTTTTTAGTTATGAGGTAAGGTTAAAGTTTTGTGACAACGCAGACGACGCCAAGGGTTTCACAATATCTCAACTTTTTTTTCATTTAAAAACAGATGAGCTAAAAATGAGAAATTGCTCCAAAGATGTTTTCATTCAAAGAAAGACTGACAAGATCACATCAGAGAACCAGTAAGATGATGTACAGTATATACCTTTTGAGTGACTTCTAGATGATGTAAGTAGGTCTTCTCTGTCTCAAACAACTCTGACACAATATTTTTTCTCCGCCTTTCTTTCCTTTCAAGAAGTTCTGCTTCCTCATCAATATTATCTTCCCCAATTATGACTTTGGCTGGAGATGCACTTTCTTCACTAACTTCTGCTATCTCTGTTAGAACTGCAATGACAAGAGTTTAGATCTTTCAGATTAAATTCACATATTTATATGATTTTAACGCTTTCCAACTTTCAACAAGTCTGCATCAGCCGATTTTGAAAATATCAAGGTAAATCCTATATTAATAAATTATGAACATTGAGCATATATTTAAAAGATTTACCAGTTAATTCAATTTTTTTTGAATTTGTCATTTGAAAAGATTGTGGAAAAGGGACATATAATTGCCTGTTTTATTTCCAAAATGCTCAATTAATATTAAAATATACAACCAATTTTTCAGATGTAACACTTTTTTCCTCAGACATTTTCATTCAGGAAACATAAATATCATATCAGGATAACAAAGTACAGATGATGTTTGATTAATTAAAGGAAAACCAATTATTCTTTTCCAAATGTTTTAAAACTGATCTATTCAATTGTAATCATTTGTGACTTGCCACTCTTTTATTCTTCAGATATTTTCAATTTTATTTTGAAGATTCAAAAACCCAGAGGACCAGGTAAATAGTTTTGGTTTGTTAAAAAGAAATAAAGACTAACAAATTTCACATTTTGATTATTTTTTTATAAAAAACCTTGACAATGATGGACTTTATATTTACCTACAGAAGAATATCACTATGCAATGTCTATCTTATTTTTTACAAGGACTGTCCCAGTAACTTATTCATGAATGACCATGTATTTATACCATGACCAAGCTCTATTGAAAGTAATCTTTACAAGTAGCCCCTACCACTATACCATTACTGATGATATACCAACTACCAGAATTTTTATTCAGTAGAAAATAAAAATAATATTAATCTTTCAGGCTTTACTTTAATAGATTCCAAATATATACATGATAATACGTCTTTTTCCCAATTTGGACAAAAACATCCCAATCAAAAGCACCTGTGAAAAATCGTCAACTTAATTTGACAGCATTTCAACTGCAGAGCAGCCAAATAAACTTTGATTGCGAAGCTGCAAAAAAAAACATGCAAACTTCATTTGAATATTCTGAGATTTAAGCTTTGCTTTCTTTGTATGTGGTTTCCTGTGTTACCACGCATTGATTAGTGTTTATTCATTTTTAATAGAAAAAAAACAAGAGGGCCATAATGGCCCTGGATCGCTCACCTTAATTATACAATGTACTGCAATGCAAAACACATCAAGACAATTATTCTGAATGCAACCTCCACAGTGTTAACAAGATTTTCCTTCATTTGGCCTAGTGATCTATATTTTTTTACCTGATATAACCCATATTCCAACATAGATATCATCAAGACAACATTCTGACAAATTTTCAACTTGCTCAAAGTAAAAATGCGGCCTCCGGAGTTTGAACAATATTTTCCTTTATTGACTTTGTTTCTGACCCAATATGACCCATATTCAAACTTGACCTAGATATATATAATTCAGACAAACATTCTGACCAAATTTCAAGCTGCTGAAGCAAAAAATATGACATCCAAAGTGTTAAAAACATTTTCCTTCAATTTGGCCTATTGACCTAGTTTTTGACCTTACATGACCTATATTCGAACTTGGCTTAGATATTATTTAGATAAACATTCTCATCAAATTTCAAGCTGCTGTAGCAAAAAATGCGTCTTCTACAGAGTTAACAAGATTTTCCTTCAATTTGGCCTAGTGACCTAGTTTCTGACCCAATATGACCCATATTCGAACTTGACCTAGATATCTAAAGCCATGGTCACATTAACAGTCATGCACGTAGTTGACCGTAGTTCATTTCAAACGTAGTCTGCCGTAGTGTTACTACGGTCAACTAGGTTGAAGTACGTTCAAAATTGGCAAAAACGGGAAATATAGAAAGTCTAAGTAGGTTGAACTACGTGTAAGTACGGTCAACAAAATTCAACTACGAGCAAAGTGGCTAGGGTTAACTAGGGTATCACTACGTTTAACTACGAGTAACTACGTTACACTACATCCTAAGTACGCGCAACTACGATAAATTAGGGTCAACTGCGTTAAACTACGGTAAAACGTTGTGGCTGCGCCTGCGCAGTACGGGTAAGCTACAGTCAGTGTGTGTTTGGAAGTTGACGAATGTAATTCAACCCTTGTAGATCCCTAGTTGGCCTTAGTGTTAACCGTAGAGTTGATGTGTTTTGGCAGGTACTATGGTACAATTACGGTTAACTAAGGTCAACTACGTTCACAGTAGGGTCACAACATCGTACTTAACCGTAACCAATTTATGAACATGTTGAAAAATTATGTGCTTACTACGGGCAAATCATAAGTTCAAACTACGTTCATTACTACGTTGAACTACGGTTATCTACGTGTAACTACGTTCAACTACGGTCATTCCCCACTACGGTCAACTACGTAAGATGTGACCACAGCTTTAAAAACAACCATTCTGACACAATTCTGAAGCAAACAAGAGCACCGCCCGCGGGTGCTTGACGCTCGTCTGATATTATCCTTTTACTGTTTATTTATTCAAATTCTGTAAGAATACTTACATATTATAATGACCTCACACAACTGCTATTTTTCAAGTATTGAAACAAGATTAACTATGTGAAAATAAATACAAGTTCATATACATGATAAGGAAGATCTTCACGTTGGATGGCTGTCACAATCAGTCAAGATCATGAGCTGAGTCTTGTGTATGCAATGGACAGGCAAATGATATTGGTACATTAAGTCAACTTTAACTAAAGATATTGAATATATTACTATTTTCCTATTTTTAGTAACTCTGATTTAAGATATTCATAATATGTTGAAGGACATTATGTTTTCATTGTTTAGGAACAAGAGTACCGCAAACGGTACATAATACGCCCGTCAGGAACTTCTTTGTAAGTTTCCTCTTTGTTTTGATATATTGTTTGTTTGTAAAAAGTTAATAAAGTCGTTCAGGAATAAGTTGTTAAAGAATAATGGGAAACTATGAAAAATGCATAACTCATGCAGAAATTGACAAATATTCTAAGTCCAAAAAGGGACTTGATCTGTGACACTTGATTACAAAGCCATAAACATAATTTCAGCTCAATACATCAAAGCATGTAGAAAAAAAGTGCGGAAAACAAATATTCTAAGTTCAACTAGAATTATCACTGAATGTGATTAATACCCCCCGAACGCCGCCCTGATAGGAAAGGTTGTGAAATATTTAGAAACCCCACCTTAAAAGGACAATGTTATGGATCGGGTTATTCTTGTTTTGTTCATTTTTGGATAACAAAGGGCAATAACTCTGTAATTATGTAAATTAGAGTTATGGTTCTTGTACACTGCACTTCCTCTGATTATGCTCTACCGTTGTATGTAGTTTTATTAGATTCCATCTGTTAGTTATTAAATAATTCTCCGGACAAGAAAAAGTAACAAAGGGCAATAACTCTGTAATTATGTAAATTAGAGTTATGGTTTGTGTACACTGCACTTCCTCTCATTATGCTCTACCATTGTATGCAGTCTTATTAGATTCCATCTGTTAGTAATTAAGTAATTCTCCGGACAAGAAAAAGTAACAAAGGGCAATAACTCTGTATTTTGGTAAAATAGAGTTATGGTTCCTGTACACCGCACTTCCTCTCAATGTGTTGTATCATCCTATGAAGTTTTATTAAATTCCAACAATTAGTTTTAAAGTTATGCTCCGGACAAGACTCTACGAACAAGAAAAAGTAACAAAGGGCAATAACTCTGTAATTATGTAAATTAGAGTTATGGTTCGTGTACACTGCACTTCCTCTGATTATGCTCTACCATTGTATGCAGTCTTATTAGATTCCATCTGTTAGTTATTAAGTAATTCTCCGGACAAGAAAAAGTAACAAAGGGCAATAACTCTGTATTTAGATAAAATAGAGTTATGGTTCTTGTACACCGCACTTCCTCTCAATGTGTTGTATCATCCTATGAAGTTTTATTAAATTCCAACAATTAGTTTTAAAGTTATGCTCCGGACAAGACTCAACGAACAAGAAAAAGTAACAAAGGGCAATAACTCTGTAATTATGTAAATTAGAGTTATGGTTCGTGTACACTGCACTTCCTCTGATTATGCTCTACCATTGTATGCAGTCTTATTAGATTCCATCTGTTAGTTATTAAGTAATTCTCCGGACAAGAAAAAGTAACAAAGGGCAATAACTCTGTATTTAGATAAAATAGAGTTATGGTTCTTGTACACCGCACTTCCTCTCAATGTGTTGTATCATCCTATGAAGTTTTATTAAATTCCAACAATTAGTTTTAAAGTTATGCTCCGGACAAGACTCAACGAACAAGAAAAAGTAACAAAGGGCAATAACTCTGTAATTATGTAAAGTAGAGTTATGGTTCTTGTACACTGCACTTCCTCTGATTATGCTCTACCATTGTATGTAGTTTTATTAGATTCCATCTGTTAGTTATTCAGTAATTTTCCGGACAAGAAAAAGTAACAAAGGGCAATAACTCTGTATTTAGGTAAAATAGAGTTATGGTTCCTGTACACCGCACTTCCTCTCAATGTGTTGTATCATCCTATGATGTTTTATTAAATTCCAACAATTAGTTATAAAGTTATGCTCCGGACAAGACTCTACGAACAAGAAAAAGTAACAAAGGGCAATAACTCTGTAATTATGTAAATTAGAGTTATGGTTCTTGTACACTGCACTTCCTCACATTATGCTCTACCATTGTATGTAGTTTTATTAGATTCCATCTGTTAGTTATTAAGTAATTCTCCGGACAAGAAAAAGTAACAAAGGGCAATAACTCTGTATTTAGATAAAATAGAGTTATGGTTCCTGTACACCACACTTCGTCTCAATGTGTTGTATCATCCTATGAAGTTTTATTAAATTTCAACAATTTGTTTTAAAGTTATGCTCCGGACAAGACTCTACGAATAAGAAAAGGTAACAAAGGGCAATAACTCTGTAATTATGTAAATTAGAGTTATGGTTCTTGTATACTGCACTTCCGCTGATTATGCTCTACCATTGTATGTAGTTTTATTAGATTCCATCTGTTAGTTATTAAGTAATTCTCCGGACAAGAAAAAGTAACAAAGGGCAATAACTCTGTATTTAGGTAAAATAGAGTTATGGTTCCTGTACACCACACTTCCTCTCAATGTGTTGTATCATCCTATGAAGTTTTATTAAATTCCAACAATTAGTTTTAAAGTTATGCTCCGGACAAGGAAAATCGCAACGGACCAACCGACCGACCCGACCAACCACAGGGCGACTCCAATATACCCCCTCTAAACTTCGTTTATCGGGGGTATAAAAAGGGGCATAACTCATTCAAGAACTGACGAAATCCCAGGAAATATGAACTTGATCTGTGACATATCACTACAAAGCCTAATACACAATTTCAGGTCAATAGCTCAAAGAATGTAAGAAAAAAGTGCGGAAAACCAATATTCTAAGTCCAAAAAGGGGCATAACTCATTCAAAAATTGACGAAATCCGAGGAAATGTGAACTTGATCTGTAACTCATGATTACAAAGCCATATACATAATTTCAGCTCAATAGATCAAAGCATGTAGAAAAAAAGTGCGGAAAACAAATATTCTAACAAATATTCTTTCTAACAAATATTCTAAGTCCAAAAAGGGGCATAACTCATTCAAAAATTGACGAAATCCCAGGAAATATGAATTTGATCTGTGACATATCACTACAAAGCCTAATACACAATTTCAGGTCAATAGCTCAAAGTATGTAAGAAAAAAGTGCGGAAAACCAATATTCTAAGTCCAAAAAGGGGCATAACTCATTCAAAAATTGACGAAATCCGAGGAAATGTGAACTTGATCTGTAACTCATGATTACAAAGCCATATACATAATTTCAGCTCAATAGATCAAAGCATGTAGAAAAAAAGTGCGGAAAACAAATATTCTAACAAATATTCTAAGTCCAAAAAGGGGCATAACTCATTCAAAAATTGACGAAATCCAAGGAAATATGAACTTGATCTGTGACACATCACTACAAAGCCTTATACAAAATTTCAGCTCAATAGCTCAAAGTATGTAAGAAAAAAGTGCGGAAAACCCGAACGGACGGACGGAGGGAGGGACATGACCATACCATAATACGGACCGTTTTTAAAAAACGGTCGTATAAAAAATTGAAATTAATGTAACAAACAAGAATTACGCGTAATTAAATGTCTCGCTGTCCCCTACTTTGACTAGCCATGCAAGAGTAAAAGACAAAAAGTAAAATAACAAAACTTTAAGTTTGAGCTAAACACAAAATATTCAATTTTTTTTGTAGATAAACGCAAAGTTCAAAAATACAAGAAATTAAAAAAAAAAAAAAATACAAAAGTTTATCCTGAAACCTGTTTGATATGTTGAAGTACTTTATTATGAAATTTGAAATTATTCCAACAAAATATAAAGAAGCTATGTCCAATTCTCAAAATCCACCAGAAATCAAGTGTTTTACCCCCCAAAAAATGTCACACTCAGCATCTTCAGCATACAATGTGCAGAAGGGTATTAGATGTAACTATATTCCAAATATGAAAGCCCTAGTACCACTACTTATTGAGAAAAAGAAAAAGAAACTTTAATGTTGAGCTCAACACAAAGTTAAAAAATACAAGAAATGAAAAAGCAAAAAATCCAAATGTTTGACCCAAAATTCCATTTGAAATGTTGAAATACATTATTTATTAAATATGTGTGCACAATTTGAAATCAATCTAACAAAAAATGAGGGAGCTATGACCAAATCTCAAAGTCAACCAAAAACCACAAAAATCTTGTTTTTTACCCCAAAAAGAAGGTCAAACTCAGTATCTTTAGCATACAATGTGAAGAAGGGTATTAGATGAACAAGTTTTCCAAGTTTCAAAGTATTATGTTTGATAGTTTCCATGTAAGTGACCTAAACGCAAAACTTAACCAACACCGACGACGACTATCAAGTGACGACAATAGCTCGTCTTTTTTTAAGAAAAAATCAGACGAGCTAAAAATGCGGCCTCTAGAGTGTAAACAAGCTTTTCCTTCAATTTGACCTATTGACCTACTATGTTTTTACCTAACATGACCCATGATCGAACTTGACTTACATATCATCAAGAAAAACATTCTGATAAAGTTTCATCATGCTCAAATTAACAAGAGTACCGCAAACGGTACATAATACGCCCGTCAGGAACTTCTTTGTAAGTTTCCTCTTTGTTTTGATATATTGTTTGTTTGTAAAAAGTTAATAAAGTCGTTCAGGAATAAGTTGTTAAAGAATAATGGGAAACTATGAAAAATGCATAACTCATGCAGAAATTGACAAATATTCTAAGTCCAAAAAGGGGCATAACTCATTCAAGAATTGACGAAATCCCAGGAAATATGAACTTGATCTGTGACACTTGATTACAAAGCCATATACATAATTTCAGCTCAATACATCAAAGCATGTAGAAAAAAAGTGCGGAAAACAAATATTCTAAGTCCAAAAAGGGGCATAACTCATTCAAAAATTGACGAAATCCCAGGAAATATGAACTTGATCTGTGACATATCACTACAAAGCCTAATACACAATTTCAGGTCAATAGCTCAAAGTATGTAAGAAAAAAGTGCGGAAAACCAATATTCTAAGTCCAAAAAGGGGCATAACTCATTCAAAAATTGACGAAATCAGAGGAAATGTGAACTTGATCTGTAACTCATGATTACAAAGCCATATACATAATTTCAGCTCAATAGATCAAAGCATGTAGAAAAAAAGTGCGGAAAACAAATATTCTAAGTCCAAAAAGGGGCATAACTCATTCAAAAATTGACGAAATCCCAGGAAATATGAACTTGATCTGTGACATATCACTACAAAGCCTAATACATAATTTCAGGTCAATAGCTCAAAGTATGTAAGAAAAAAGTGCGGAAAACCAATATTCTAAGTCCAAAAAGGGGCATAACTCATTCAAAAATTGACGAAATCAGAGGAAATGTGAACTTGATCTGTAACTCATGATTACAAAGCCATATACATAATTTCAGCTCAATAGATCAAAGCATGTAGAAAAAAAGTGCGGAAAACAAATATTCTAAAAAATATTCTAAGTCCAAAAAGGGGCATAACTCATTCAAAAATTGACGAAATCCCAGGAAATATGAACTTGATCTGTGACACATCACTACAAAGCCTTATACAAAATTTCAGCTCAATAGCTCAAAGTATGTAAGAAAAAAGTGCGGAAAACCCGAACGGACGGACGGACGGACGGACATGACGATACCATAATACGGACCGTTTTTAAAAAACGGTCGTATAAAAATGCAGTATCCAATGTTAACAAGATTTTCCTTCAATTTGGCCTAGTGACCTAGTTTTTGAACCGGCATTTTCGAACTTAGCCTAGATATCATTCACCTCAACATTCTGACCAAATTTCAAGCTGCTGAAGCAAAACATGCGGCTTCAACAGAATTAACAATAATTCCCTTCAATTTGGCCTATTGACCTAGTTTCTGACCCAATATGACCCATATTCGAACTTGACCTAGATATTTTTAAGAAAAACATTCAAACTGCTGAAGCAAAAAATGCGGCCTCTACAGTGTTAACAAGATTACCCTTCAATTTGGCCTAATGACCAAGTTTTTGAACCGGCATGACCCATATTCGAACTTGGTTAGATTTCATTCAGCCCAACATTCTGACCAAATTCCAAGCTGCTAAAGTAAACAAGAGGGCCATGATGGCCCTAAATCGATCACCTGAATGATAGTTAATTAGAAGCAAATATTTAACTGCAAATATCTGTGAAAATTTGATCAGGAGTTCAAATGAAACTGCAAGGTAAAGAAATAGTTTATCAGTAAAAGCCATTTGTATCTTGAAATCTAACAAGAACTTTAATAAGAATGGAATTATAAAGTTTTGTCATTTTGCACCTTTCCTGATACCTCTTTGCTGCCCTGTTTGTCAACGAAATCCATATGTATTGAACAGTTTTTGTAGAGAGTGACCTAAAGAACATTTCTGCCAAATTATCTTTGAATCTGACAAATGGATTATGGAGATGGAGGTTTTTAAAGTTTGGGTATTTTTCTCAATTTCTGATGCCGCAGCAACAAAAGTTCTACACAGAATGTAAGTCTTTGAACAATTTTGAAAGAGGACCATCAAAGGAACATTCCTGTGAAGTAACGTTGAAATTGGTCTAGTGGAATGGTAGGAATTGTCATTTGTAGCTAAAAGTTCAATTTACCCCTTTTCTGATGACGCAAGTTTGCTATGATTTTGTTTGTTTTGAGTTTAACGCCGCTTTCAACAGCTTTGGTCATATCACGGCGGTCAGTGCACCTACCCATGTTTTCCTGGCTTTCCCACACCAGTACTTACACAACATTCTTTCGAAGCCACTGACTACTTTCTCACATATATCAGAGGTGAGAGGCAATGGAAAACATCGCCCGAAAGAATGTCGCCGCAACCGGGTATCGAACCCGTGACCTCCAGATCACGAGCTATGATTTTGTAACCAATCAACCAATCAGTCCAAGATTTGATGGAGATGAATGTTCTGATAAACTTTCATGAAGATTGGATGCAAAATGTAGCCTGTAGAGTTTTAACAAGCTCAAATGTTGACGACGCACACAATAGCTCATAACAAATTTAACAACAGTAATTACTTTTGTGGAAAAATAAGAAAAAGAGCTGCTGGTGAATCGCAGAAAATCAATTCCAACCACCTCACGTCCCTGTCACGCCCGTTTTACTGGACAAGGCCCTACCCCTGAGCATTGATTTGATACACTGACTAATATACAATAATAACATTTTACAAACATGTTTAAGTTCTTTTAACTAGGAACAGTCACAAAATTGGAGGCGAAGTGATTGAATTTCTTCACAAAATGGCAAATTTCACAAATTTTGTTTCCCGAAATCGATAGAACCAGGCCTGTCATTATTTATATTAAAAAATAATTTATTTATTTACCTTTTAGTCTTGTGCGTGTAGTAAGCATTTTTGGATTCTGTTTAGTTATTGTTCCTTCAGTAAATTAGCACCTGTAAAAATAAAATAAATTTAGAGATCGAAATGCTTCTGAAATACTAACGCAGTAACAGTACATGTGTGAAAGTGAATTTGTTTACGTTATTTAAGTGAGTGGAAACACTTTTTCAGTCTGGTGTATTTTTTCTGAATACCACTTCAAACGTGAAAGTCATTGTAATTTCTTTAACAATAACAACACTATCATTGTCGCAAAATCGTACGACATTATTTCAAAGGTATGATTCCACCTTAATATCAGGCCTCGATAAATCCACTCGCCCGCTCGCATTTGCGAGTGAATGTTGAGGTCGGGCGAGAAACAAATTGATCACGCTCGCCCAACAGAACAGAGTAAGATTCTCCAGATTCAATTACTGATTCCTTGTATTTTTCCTAAACGAAGTCATTTGGTAAAACAATTAAACTGCGAACATCATTCAAATAAAAATATTGAATGTAAAAAGTCAAACGATACTCACACAAATACTATAGCTAGTACATGTATGTTGACCACGTGATCAGCGTTCATTCTGTTCCCAATTGTAATCTCGTGAGACAGTTAAAAGAAGAAAGCTTCATCCAATGAATGCGAAATAACACTGCATGACATTTTCGCGGGCATTATCCATACATACCGCGGGCCATTTATTTGCCGCGCTTTCTTGATGCTGTAGTAAACATTTGCCTTATTTGGAAATCTACTACGACGCAAATTGTTATCTACCTTTAATTTTCATTTATTATCGATATGACTCGGGGAATATCCGATAATCGAGCGGATCAAAATGTCGTCTGACAAAATGGAGCAAGGAACGATGTTTAGATTTTTGCAAGGTGGCGGTGACAGTGAGAAAAAAGGAGACCATAAACTTCTCAAACGTGAACAGGAAAAAGTTGTGAAGAGAAAGCTCTCACAAAAAAGGTATGCAAACTAAATAAGAATGCCTAAATAATATTTTGAATCTGTCTCATATCCACCATTACAGTTCTAACACAATCACATTCGTACTAAAAAAACGACCAATACAATCGAGCCGATCTCACTTCTTAACCCTTTCCCTCATATAAACGTGTGGCAGTTTTTCCCCCGTAAAAGTGCAGGGCTAGTAACTTTTGTGCAGGGCGAGTACATTTTTAGGGTCACTCGCCCTGCAGGTCGAGTGACCCTAAACATTTTTGTCGAGGCCTGAATATGCTTTTAATTTTATTTTCAATTATTATGTAACGATGTCAGCAAATTGGAAAATTGCAAATATATATCTCATTTTTTTGTTCAACTTGAAAAATAAAAACAAGAATTTGAAAGGTCGATATTTTATGGGTACGAATAACTTGTTCAACCTTGTTCTTAACAATATATAGTTGCATACAGTATATGGGTCACCAACAAATTATTCAACTACAAATCGATAATCCGATCGAAAACCAATCAATGACTGTTGTTCTAAAGGGTTAGTTAGTTAGTTAGTGATTTACATCGATTGTGGTCACACCTGTCAAAATTTGACAAAACATCTGGATTTTCGAGAATGAATTATAGAAAATCCGTTTTAAGGCTTTAGTTTAAACGTTCTTCATTATTATCGATTGAAAATTTCAATAAAAAAATAACCATAAACGTGTTTTTCAAAAGATCATTTTTTTACCTGACAAGTGACAATTGTTGTTCTGTCCTACCACTTTTAAATTTCAAAATAGGCGGCCATTGGCTGGGTTTCCGGATTTTTTTCTGTTGTTGTTGTCGCTTGCGTGATCAATGGCGCACCACTTACCTATCGGTAATTTAATTAAAGGCGTATAGTTCCCCGTGAGCCTCTGTATCCGCACAATCTGAACAAGATCTAAACTGCTTACATTTTTACACAAGTTCGTTAGAAGATTCTGTCAACGTGTGTATATTTCAATGAGACTGAGCAGTGGACAAGATGATTTGATCCTACCAGGGACATAGATAAGGCTACGTTCAGATATGAAAACATGTACATTTTCGTATACATTATAAATATAAATATTTTAATTACTTTCACCATATTTTGTTTTAGACCCAAAAGACTGCCTCGTTGGTGTAGTGGACTGCTGAGCGTCCGCCTCGGGTGCGAGAAGTCGCGGGTTCGATCCCCGGCCGGGTAATACCAAATACTTTAAAAATGGTAGCAATTGCTGCCCTCCTTGGCGCTCAGGGTTGCGGGGTTAGCATTACGACTGACTGGCTGGTGTCAGGATAAATGGACATTTAACCAGGAAACGCCGTGATATAACTGAAAAATTGTTGAAAGCGGCGTAAAACACCAAACAACAATCAATTTAGACCCCAAATCGTGAGACAGGCCCATTGAATGTCAAAGCAATATTAGAATACTGCACTATAGAATTAGAGGATACATGTACAGTCAAACCTGTGTCGAACACCACCTTTGTATAGCGATTCCCTGTCTATAGCAACCACACTTTTAATTTCCTAATTACACATTTTCTGCATAAATGACTGAAATTAAAGACCCTTGAAAAACGACCAGATTGGTCTCTTTCCATGGGTGGTCTTTAAACGCCGGTTGAACTGTACTTGCATAAACACAAGGGGTTGGGTGGGTGTAATACAGAACGACAAGACTATCGATAAGTAAATACAAAATCTTATTCTTGTTTTATTGGTAACCTTTTTTGCTTAATTAATCACTCGAAGCAACTGACATGGTGACGACACATTGAAATATAGTGTTGAAAACGGTGTTAAATATCAATAACTTTTTATCTTACCACAAGATGCACGTCTTTATTGACGGAAGGAGGAGTACTTCACTGTGTGTTCAAACATTCTAATTCAATTTTATAACGCATATCAAACGAAAATCGTCCTTCGCAGTCTAATCGGGATCTTGCCCCGCAACACATTTGCTTGTTAACACTTTCCAACACACAGACGCATTTTGACGCATCTGTAGCTGACGAGTTTTGAAAACATTCTAGCAAAATGAGAAATTGCTCATGATGATCAATTTCTCCTTTTGCCACAATGTTTTCAAATCTATTCAGTAATATCACTTTTATTTGTAGAGACTCATACTTTTTTTTCAAGATGTTTTCAAAGGGTTTACGATCGTATAGCCTACTATTAAAACAGCGTAAATGCATTTGAGCCGTCCCGCAAGAAAACCAACAGCGTGGACTCTGCGTAAAGCCTGGTATCGACCCGGATCAGCCTAAGCATGCCACGCAGGCTTACCCGGACAGACACTTTTCGCCACCTGTGGATTTTCTGTTTCAGGAATCATTACTCTATACCTCTATCCCAATTAGACATTACGCAGATACTATATAATGTTGGTTTTCTCGTGGGACGGCTCAATTTGTCATCAAAGTCAAACACACATAGGTAACACTATAATAAGATAATTTCACAGAGGTAGAGTACCTACCTGTCCCATACGAGCAGAGCCACAATTTGAGACCTTCCTATACATACACTCGACCCGAACAAGGGTAGAGTTTGTTTGTTTGTTTGGAGTTTAACGCCGCTTTCAACAGCTTTGGTCATATCACGGCGGTCAGTGCACCTACCCATGTTTTCCTGGCTTTCCCACACCAGTACTTACACAACATTCTTTCGAAGCCACTGACTACTTTCTCACATAGATCAGAGGTGAGAGGCAATGGAAAACATCGCCCGAAAGAATGTCGCCGCAACCGGGTATCGAACCCGTGACCTCCAGATCAAGAGTCAGATACGCTACCAATTGAGCTACCCGGCCGGGTCAAAGGTAGAGTAACCAGAATGCTGACACCGAAAAGGGTTGCTTTTCGTTGTGAGCACAAGCTTCTCTCTCCATGTCAAATACATACTATAAACAGTGCTTAAAGGTGCTCAATTCCAGATTATAGATAAATAGTATAGTCAAAGTTTTAACCCTTTCCCTCATAAGACAATTCTGCAGCAGACGATTTTAAAATATTTTGTCAAAAAATAGAAAATCTCTATAATTGAATGGATAACCTATGAATAAAAGAGGAAAACATTGTGGTAAAAGGAGAAATTGCTCGTTTTGAGCAATTTCTTCTTTTGTCACTATGTTTTCTAAAAGCCGTCTGCTGCAGAGGCGTCAGAAAGCGTCTATATGAGGGAAAGGGTTAAAACTGTTCAAAAGGTGTTTTGAAATATTAGAATCATAATTCTGAGATAAAATTAGAGTAATCATTTCACTTTCCAGTACAATACAATTCTAAATATTGATCGTTTATACTTCATTTTTACTAGGTAGACATACCCAGTAAGCCACATTTTGTATATTTTTATGACTTTCAATTGTGTGTTTTTCAACATTTGCTGCCAAAATAGTATTTAACTATTTATTACTTACTTTGTTGTCGCTATTTGCAGTAGTTTCGACATTTTAAATCGTTTGATCTCCATCTGGAGTTCAGCACCTTAATTTAAACAATAAGAAACCCTTGGATGACTTACTGCAAGCATGGAGGAGAACTTGTTCAGACCTCGCGATTTATTTTCTCACGTAACCCTAATGTGAATTATTTGCCACATGCAGAATCATTTTTGACATATCTGCACCATACGACCTGTGAAATCATTATGACAAAAGGAAAACTATTCTTATTTTTGCATAGATGTTTTTCAATTTCTTCTTCTGTAGATATGGTGCACGGCTATACGAGGGAAAGGGTTAAGGAGCGACCAGAAGCGTATACTATATACCGAAAGGCTATTCAAATATTACTCGAAACTAAACAGTAACATTTGGGTACGCCCGCACGCTTTACGAGGGAAAAGGACAAGAAACGACAACAAGCGTATGCATGCTATGTACCGAAGGGCTGTTCAAATATCACTCGAAACTAAACAGTAACATTTGGGTACACCCGCACGCTTTACGAGGGAAAAGGACAAGAAACGACAAAAAGCGTATGTATGCTATGTACCGAAGGGCTATTCAAATCTTACTCGAAACTAAACAGTAACATTTGGCTCTGCCCGCACTCTAGTTTGTGCTCTAAGATAACAAAACAAAGAAGGTCGCAGAGATCATAGCAGATTGATCTCGCTCTGCACTGTTTCCCAATGAGTTAGAGTCTGTTTCGATAAACTTCTAAGAAAACTAGTCTCTTTGGATTAGATGGCATGGAGTCACAGTCAAATCTTAATCTATACTTGCTATAAATACGCTTATAACAAAACCTATACTCATCTATATACACTGCGATTGATTTTCCTCTTTCCCCCTTCATTTAACCCTTTCCGACATGTATGACTTACACTACAATTGCAGAATAGGACTATCCGAAAAATAGAATACCTTAAAAAATGAAAGTACAATTATAGAAATGAAAACATTGAAGAAATTGATCGTTATTAACAATTTCACTTTTTGTCACAAAGTTGTCAAAAGAAGTCGAATGCAGAGACGCCATACTGCGTCTTCATATGGAAGTCATGAAACAGAAAATCTGCAGGAGGCGAACAATTTCTGCCCGGATTAACATGCGCGGCATGCGCAGGCTGATCCGGTTCGATGCTTTGCGCAGAGTCCACAATTTTGGTTTTCTCTTGGAACGGCTCATTTGTAAATTATTATCTTCACATCAGTTTACGGAACATACCACTAAGTAAACTTTAACATAATATAACGATTGGCAATATCATTATAAACTAATAATGTTATATTCAATGGTTTGATTTCATTGAAATATGCCTAAAATATAAAAATCATCAAAGAACGCAATAGATATTCGATCTTTTAAATGTTTGCACTTTAGCTATATTTACTAGTCTTAAAATAGTAAAAAGAGAAAAGCGCATTTTATTTTTGAAAGTTCCGATTTTTTTTGATATTTTTTCGTGTATATAATTCAGCGGCACATTTCAATGAAAGAAAACCACGAATAACCTTAGTTTGCGTTTCTATTGCCAGTGAATCTATCCAATAAAAGTCAATCTCATCAACTCACAATGTTTTACAATGTATATGATACCTATGATCCGTTCCACGAGAAAACCAACATTATGGATTCTGCGTAATGTATCGACCCAGATCAACCTGCGCAGTCCGCGCTGGCTAATTCGGACCGACACATTCCGTCATAGAGGTATAAAGAAATGATTACTGAAATTACTCGCTAATTGACTCTTCGCTGTTCTTTTGTGCAACAAGAACCCTATACGCATTAGATGACTCATTTTAGTGATTCTTCTAAAGCCTATGAATAATATATTTATATAGGATATATGTCTGTTTCTGTGAATTACCGAACTTTATTACATACACCAAACTTAAGTTTTTAAAATTTAAAAGCTGAAGCTCTCGAAATAAAATGAATATAGACAATAACCCGATTCTATCACTGGCTAGATTTTCATGATAAATACATACTTTTAAATGTATAAATGAATTACAAAGCTGAAAATAGATTATTGTATTAAGTATTTATCCGGCGATCACTCGAGCACGTAAATAACCTAAGATAACTTCTCAGGTGCTTTCGATTCCAAGTTTTCGTGAGTCCACTGTCCTAGCAGTATATAATGATCCGTGAGAAACGATATACGAAAAATCCCTTTACTCGGAAATGATCGAACATTTTCCGTTCGATAACTCCGACACAGATTTGACCTTGACCTTTTCGCTGTTATGTGTATTGATCTTCGTCCCTTGTATAAGAACTCCCTTTCTTAACGCGTTTACATCGATTTCAAATTCGGCCACGTTCTTCATCCCAAACACTCGCTCCTCACGCCGACTCTTAAAGTTCTGTTTATATCCCATGCTGAAAAAGAAAGCGTTGCAGACGGCCAACAGACCGCCGCATGTTGCCAGTAACAGGCTCCAATCTGGCTCCCCGTCCGTGGTTTCGGGCGCTGCAGAGGGGCGTAGTCCGGCTTTCTTCTTGTAGAATATCAGAACCGTAAGGATGATCGTGCCACCTGGAATACAAAGAAAATCGACAATTGGAACCAACGATTCTGAGAGTTTTATTTATTTAACAATTACTGAACACTAACAAGACGGATGTTTGATGCAAAGCATCAAAGAGAAGCAGCAATATTTCGTTTCACATGAAGAAATAAGAAAAAAGATCATTTAAATCCACAAACATTAGAACAATTTAATCTGTAGTCAGTAATGCTGATATCGATTATTGAAGATATAAGTTTTACGTAGGATATTTAACCTGGCAGGGTCTGTGTTTTAAGTGAATGAGATAATTTAGAGTTAAGCTGATCATAAAAAGTGACATATAATACTAAAGATAAATGGACAAGAGGTTATGATAAATTTAAATTAGTACCAAAAACAATCAACTATTTGTATTGAACACACGCCCTGTTATGATAATGTTTTATCAAATAATGCTGACACACAGAAAATCTGTTTTTCGTTTGTATAGGTAAGTCATGATAATGGATAAGGGTTTCCCACATAAAACAAATATGCAGTAGACGACTTTGAAATTATCAAGTAAAAAAATATCTCAATAAATCATCGTATGATAATTGAAAAGTGTTGAATTATTGTGGCAAATGCAGATATTTCTCATTATGAGCAATTTCTCCTTTTGCCACAATGAATTCAATGATGTTTACTCTGACAGACTTTAAAATCATCAAGTACAAAACATAGAAAATCTCTATGAATGATAGTAAGATAATTGAAAAGAGTTGAAATTATTGTGGCAAATTGAGCAATTGAAACTATGATTAAAGCTGTCGGATTACAAACGCACAATCTCGAGTTGACGAAACTGATGTGAACTCGTGTCGTGATTAACATTCAGAAAATCAAGTAAACGTATTTCTATGTACACGTAATCCGAAAGACTGACAATAGCTGCAGCGACTTTTGAAAACATTGTGACAAAAAGAGAAATTGATCACGAGGAATTTATCCTTTTGCTACAATGTTTTCTACTTTATGTCCATAAATTATACCTTCATTTAGCAAGATGTTCCAATTTTTACTTAATGTGCTACGTATAAGGGAAAGGCTTAACATAGGAACTAGTTTCATTTTTTTTGAAAACGTTAAACCAGTGCTTGAAAATTTACTTGAATTTATTTCTCAAACTATAAATTTACCAGTTGATATAAGAGTTAAAATGCTGTCTTCATTTACAGTGATAAGTTAAATACAGTTCAGTTAATCCGATCACACTTTTTTTGTAAGAACCAAAAGATTTCATTGCATTTAAGTATTCTGGATGTTCACATCGCATCCGTGATAAAACATGTTGTTGGCTAGGCAAAATACACCGATATCGTGTTTACCGCGATATTCATGAAATATGGAACTGCAACAGCGAAAAAGAACGAAATTGATCTTGAAACAGATATTTCTGTGGTTTAAATCTTTTCATGTCTGCATTTTGCGATGACAATTGTACTCAAAGTTAACTTTGAATCCAGTATGTACTGAACATGAAAGTCAGATTATTAAAAGCAAAGCAAATGAAAAATGTATGTGGAATTGCGATAAAAAGGAAAATCTATAAATAGACTATAGATGAATGGTACTGTCTTTTATTTTAGCTCTTAACTTGATTCGGGAACCAGAGTCGCTGCGTAGCCGCTTACGACATTTACACACTAGACCATTTTGAGATCGGTTTAAAACGCGTTGGTGAATACGGATTAAATCTAAAACGTGGACTAAATATTAAGATTTAGATTTAGACAAAAATATTTAAATTGAAAAGTTTAGTGAATACGGGACGAGGCTTCTTCGTCTAATTACTGCGTAATATATCATAGCATGTAATTTTAAGGAACCAGACTACTTTTATAAATTCAATAGAAGGGTTCTCTATTTTACTGTCTAGAGTAGATACAGTATGAATTTCGCTTAAATAAAAATGTACATACATTCAATTAATATACTGGCCTTTGTCTTTTGTTTTTAATTTGTAAATCTCACACATGTATATAGAGTGTAAAAGGGATGTTTTAAAAGTCATTACCTTAAATTAATGTACTTAGAATGGACAAAGAGAAATCGAGATATGTGGTCACGCTGGCAGGTCTAAATATTCTCCTTGACCGAAAATTAAAAGCATCCCTACAGGAAGCCGCCTTCTGGCGGCTTCCAATAAATACATGGGTAAACATGTGTATAGGAACGCCGTTACCGCCGTCACGTTAAATTCGCAAAGCCTAGCGGAAACTCTATATTGATGGCGGATTTACGTCTTGATCGGAATTCAAATATAGTTTGAATGTAACAGTTACACTTTTCCCACCTACAACACATATGCTGCCATACGAACGTAAAAAACAATTCGGTCAAACTATAGTTAATCACTATTTACGAACGTTTTATAATGCAATTACGTTGAAAACGTTGTGACGAAAGGTGAAATTGCTTAATATGAGTAAATTTGCCTCGTGTCACAATGGTTTTAAAAGTCTTCTGTTGGAGATGCGCTAACCCTTTCCCTCATACAGACGCTTTCTGACGCCTCTGCAGCAGACGGCTTTTTGAAAACATAGTGACAAAAGAAGAAATTGCTCAAAACGAGCAATTTCTCCTTTTGCCACAATGTTTTCCACTTTTAGTCATAGGTTATCCATTCAATTATAGAGATATTCTATTTTTTGACAAAATATGTTCAAAGTCGTCTGCTGCAGAATTGTCGTATGAGGGAAAGGGTTAAATTCTGGGTGCATGTTGGAAAGGGTTGGACAAAGATGATCCGATCTGGAACATTACCTGCTCCGCAACAAAATACAATTGCCAGCCTCCTCAATGTTTTGCCACAGCGTTGTGTCAAGACGTAGAAAACGGTACAAACAAAACTCAACAAAAGTACCGTGCTGGAGAAAATCAACAGAACTGCGGGGCCAAGTAACCAGGCTGAAAAAAACGACAACATACACGTAAAAAAAAGGGGGAGGGGGGGGGGGGGGGGGGGGGGGGGCAATACAGAGGAAAAGAAGCCTCTTATTTGTTGAAAATGTCAAAATAAACAGTTTTGGCTATGTACTATCCACGGATTATTTGACACCACAGGATTGAACGTTAACTAATACGAACTATTGCATGTTGAGATTTTGGCATGACAGAATTTTCGTAAATGTTGAGTGAAAACTGATAAAAGCATGAATAATTATCATAATTATCTTTCCAAATTTTTTGAATACAGTGGTCCGTAATATTCCCGCACCTTATAGAGTCAAATGATCCGCAGAATATATGAATATATATGACTATGTTCCCATAAAACTTAAGATTTACCCGCCTCGAGGACGGGTGACATGTGTCATCATAAATAAACTCTCCTTTTGCCTAAACATTTTCAAACACTTTCATTTTTAAAGATTTTGCAAAGTCGTCTGATGCAAATTGCCAAGTTAAGTCTCATCATTATCAGGAACGGAAGTTGTCAAGATATAAGAATGCATACACTGTATAAAGGTTGCGCTCAAACAGCCTTAGTTCAGGACCTACAGTAATGCAATTATTTAAGCTGCCCCACTTTGTTTTGCAAATATAATCATTTTGGAACCTTTCGCAAGTTTATTTCCGTTTTGTATGCATAAAATCATGAGAGAGTCCCTTTAAAATGACAAACTATTTACCTCGATCGTCGTCCATCCCTGATGACTGAGAGACACATGTACCCGACTGACATGTTATAATAACCCATATTCCATAGTGAAACGTCCACTCCATGCCGTTAACGTCATGTTCCACCACAACCCACCAATACGGAAATATCGTACCCAATAATGTTAGTACAAAGGCAGCCAGGCTACACGCGCCCGATATAATGTCCCAACGATTCATCATTTAGACTTTTTGTGGAGAAAATAGATAAATTGTTATATAGAAACGTAAGAAACAACACTAATAAATTAAGATTTTTTTTTTTATAAACAGATTTCCATTGTTTACCAAGAAAAATGATTTAACGCTTATAAAGACTTTATAGCGAGGTAATTCACCTTGGTAAAAAGATACCAATTTTAGTTACAACCGTTTCACACCAAGCCCTCGATATATAAAAAAAAAGGTAGTTTTTAAGAGACTGTCGGATAAAAAACTATCAAAATAAACACCTTTGTAATTGAATTGAATCAATAGATTACTAGTGAAAAAATAAAATAATTTTAAAGACAAAAACACATGTAAGAAATTTAAGAGTCTAACCGTGACAAAACAGAACTAATATCCCAACTATCAATGAACTCTTTTAAATCCGTCCAGGGTCGTACAGCATTTAAATCCTTTCCCACATAAACACATCTGCAGCAGATAACGTTGAAAACGCCTTGGTAAAAAAATGGTTATCTCTATCAATGAAAGTAGTATTGCATAAAAGGTTGTGGTAATAGTTGAAAGTGCTCCTGATAAGCAATTTCTTCGTTTGAAACATGTTTATAATTCAAAAGTTATCTATTGCATATGCGTCAACATGCGTCTGCATGCGTGAAAATTGTTAAGAGAAATCTCAGTATTGAACTTCTTGATTTATGCCAGCTACTCTTGATTTTCAGTTGAACTCCTAAATGTTTCACGTTTTCAAAATGGCAGTAAATTAAGATGATACGACTAAAAAAAAAAATCAGCTTACACAATCATGAAATCTGTTACAATCTACATGTTTATAATTTTGATCTAACTAACGTTATATATTTATCAGAATGTTCGTCAAAATGTTCATACAGTGATTAAGATTCAAGTATTTTTAATACATAATAATCCATTATGAGGGAAAATATTAGAATTAACCCTTTCCCACATAAAGTCGCTTTCTGACGCGTCTGAAGCAGACGACTTTTGAAAACTTTGTTGCAAAAGAAGAAATTGCTCATGATGAGCAATTTCTCCTTTTTCCATAATGTTTTCAACTCTAATAATCATTACTATATTTATAGAGATTTCAATAGTTTTACCACGATGTATGGAAGTCGTCTGCTGCAGATTTGTTGTATGTGGGAACGGGTTAACCCATATACCGCTGACTTCCCGCAGCCGGTATGATCCCCCTGATGGTAGACAAGGTTTATATATCTTTGTATTATATATTTCATTACATATTGATACATGAATAGCGAACAGTGTATATATATTAGACTGTACGTGTATTCTCATTGTGAAAGACTTTAAACATGGTAGCAATGGCTGCTCTCCTTGGCGCTCAGGGCTGCGGGGTTAATCATTATGACTGACTGGCCGGTGTCAGGATAAATGGACCAGTAGTTCTGGTAACTTACCCAGGAAACGCCGTGATATAACTGTTGAACGCGGCGTCAAGCACCAAACAACCAGCACAACTACACTCAACAAAATTCGTAAACGGTCACTTCAATAATCTTCTAATATTCCTTTCCCTGTGAAATAAGCCTAATTACAAATTAGTTTCATGAAAAGACCATTACCTCGTACACATGCTGTGAAAACTTGGTTCACATATTTCGCTTTATCAAAAAGATACAGTGTCTCAAATGACAACACTCTCAATCATAAAAGTCACAAAATCTAACATAGCGTGTAAAGGAAGAAAAATAAAAATACCACCCTTAGTCACTTTAAAATGATATTACATCATATGTGAGACTGAAACACAGTCATCAACGGCTTAATTAGTTCAAATGAATGTTCAACTTTAACATTACCATGTATGTGAAATAAAGCCTGGGTCAAAAGATTGCTAAAAATACAAAAACAATGACAATTTTGATTCCCTATGGAATTTGCATTGTTATTTCTTTTCCTTGTGACTTTTGGATTTAGGAGTAACCGCATATGAACTGTGTTTTCTCTGCCGTTTATGCTTCGATTTAGCTGAAATGTTCAAAGAATATTGCCACGAGAGGGCGGATATTGAATACTGAACTGTATATTGATTATACTTAATGCACTTTTCAGGAAGGTTACTTTACTAAGTGACCGGTTAGGAATTTTGTTTAGTGTATTCTCACTGTAAGGAGTTGTAGGTAAAGAAGTGATTAACATGTTACGCAAAATTAATGTTGGTTAAAGTGTAGCAAAGCAGGACACGGTTAACTTTCGGCCATATCAGAATGTACGGTCGGTGGTATACGAACAATTGCGACTTAAATCATGATGCCCTTTTCCCAAAATGCTTTGTCTAATTCAATTTAAGGACATAAGCAATCTCTTGTACCTTCTTGCTCATGCTGTTTATTGTCTAAATGAAGAAAAATATGGAGTTTTATCAGCATGCGCAGATTCGCACGCTGATCAGGGTCGTTCTTGGTCGCATATGCCCACGAATGCATGTTTTTCCGGCGGTGCGGCCAAATTTATAGCGGCTATTCATTTTCTGTCATCTCTTTATAGGGGATATCTCCTAGCGTTTGATAGAACCATACTTGACTGGGGATAGAGTATAAAAATATAAATCAAATGTCATTCTGAATTATCAATCATTCTAACCGCACCATATGGAAACTTACGTTCGGCTTGTTTTTCCAGTGTGACCGATAGGTTAACTTACCCTTTTCCACATGCAGAAGCATTTTGACGCTTTTGCAGCAGCTGACTTTTAAAAACATTCCGACAAAAAGAGAATTGCTCATGATGAGCAATTTCTCATTTTGTCACAATGTTTCCAACTCTATTCAATTAATATACATTAATTTATAGTAATTTTCCATATTTTCCACAATATATTTTCAAATTCGTCTGCTGCAGGCTTTTTGTATACGGGAAAGGGTTTAACCTAAATTAGCTATTCTGCTTTCACAAGGTCTGAAGACAAGTTTGGTAAATTGGGAAAATACCCTCACTGAGACGATTCTTTTGAAAACCCACAACATTGCGATACTGTAAACCCTTTCCCACAAACAACACAACAACAACCGCAGACGAGTTTTAAACTATCTAGGCAAACATTGACAGACTCTCTTTAAATGAAGGAACATTGATTGAATATTAGCAATTAATCCTTTCCCTTTGCTGCAACGTTTTCGAAAGTCGTCTTATTGTAGAGGCGTCCGATATGCGTCTGTATGTATAACAGGGTAGAGAGGGAGAGGCATTGTAAGATAAAGACCATTTTACCCCTTCTCTATGTCTCTGACACCATTCAAACATACCCGGATGACGCTGGTTGTATCCGGGGCTTCCCGTCATTTTCCAATAGTATAAGGTTATTTAAGGACAACCGTACACTTTCCCGGTAACGCACTTTCCCACCTACAACAAATCTGCAGCAGACGACTTTGAAAACACCTAGGCAAAAGCTCAGAAAATCCCTTTAAATGAAAGAACAATAAGTAAATAGAGGTAAAAACATGGTAACAAAAGGAGAAATTGCTCGTTTTGAGCAATTTCTTCTTTTGTTGCCATGTTTTCACAAAGCCGTCTGCTACAGATGAGTCAGAAAGCGTCTATATGAGGGAGAGGGTTACTCATGATTCCTGGGTGACTGACCAGTTTTAGACTAGGAAATGCGCCTTGCCCAAACGCACCATTACATGACTTCCGAGAACAAGGATTTAACCGGGGACGCCCGGTCGCAAATCCCCCTACAAAGAACTTGGTCATGGCGGATTCCTTAGATAACGACGGCACGCACGCGTATGGTCAGTAGTGGAAAAGAACGACTTTGTTTACAAAGTAATTTACATATTATTTATGGCAATGGACTTTGTGTGGAAAAACAGATAACACGTGAGGTCCTTATTGAAACAGATCTACGACACGCGTGCCTTTACCTGCCATGCTTTGAAATGATGACTGATATAGTATTTGAATAGAGTTGAAAACATTGTGGTAAAAATGCTCATAATAAAATTTCCCATTCATCACATTGCTTTCAAAAGTCGTCTGCTGCAGATGCGTCAAAATGCGTCTGCAAGTGGGAAATGGTTAAGGGATCATGGCTTAATGGGCTTACACCGTGGAAGAGCTGAAATACTGTTTTTTGTTTTATTTTGGTTTTACGCCGCTTTCAACATTATTTCAGTTATATCACGGCGACAGTTCTCTTATTCGTGATCCCTGAGTAAACAAACCAGTATAATACTAGGCTAGAAAATGTGCCTTGTCCAAGCGCACTCCACCATGACCGTCGTGCCGCGGTTTCAAATCCCCGACGCTAACCAAACTCAGTGTAAACGTTTAACAAAACAACGGCTCCACTGTTTAACTCTTTTCCACTTGTAGACGCATTCTGACGCATCTGCAGCAGACGACTCTTGAAATCATTTCGCCACAATGTTTTAAACTCTATTTAATAATTAAACCTTTATTTATGGAGATTTTTCACGTTTTTGCCAATATGTTTGCGAAGTTTTCTGCTGCAGATTTGTTGTATTTGGGAAAGGGTTAATACACTTTCTAGTACAATAAGTCTCTCAAAATACACGTTATTAATCTTATTTAGAGGCGTCTTCTCGGGAAACGCCCGATAGAATACGGCGTCTAGAACCGTGCAAGAATACGTGCTATTTTCATACTAAGTCGAAATCATAGTGATTGTCGGAAAATGAGAAATGGTCCGTTCTGAACATAATATGCCCTTTTGAACGATGTTTTCAATAGTCTTCTACTGCTGAAGGCATCTGAAAAATAGGTAGGGATCTCGGAAGACTTGAATTGTCAATTTAAATAATGAAGAAAACCCCCCACAAACTTACACAAATATAGGAAAGAAAAGATTGGGTAATTCCTTCAATAGTCTTCTACTGCTGAAGGCATCTGAAAACTAGGTAGGGATCTTGGAAGACTTGAATTGTCAATTTAAATAATGAAGAAAAACCCCCACAAACTTACACAAATATAGGAAAGAAAAGATTGGGTAATTCCTTCAATAGTCTTCTACTGCTGAAGGCATCTGAAAACTAGCTAGTGATATTGAAAGACTTGAATTGTCAATTTAAATAATGAAAAAAAAAAAAAAATTACACACATATAGGAAAGAAAAGATTGGGTAATTCCTTCAATAGTCTTCTACTGCTGAAGGCATCTGAAAACTAGCTAGTGATCTTGAAAGACTTGAATTGTCAATTCAAATAATGAAGAAAAAAAAAAAAAAAAAAAAATAGCAAAGAAAAGATTGGGTCATTCCTTCTGAACTATCGAAAGACTGTTTCTCAAAATCATTATTATATGTTAATGCAAATTGGTTGACTAATATTCACTTTCTGCAGTCTTAACCCTTTCCCTCATACGACAATTCTGCAGCAGACGACTTTGAACATATTTTGTCAAAAAATAGAAAATCTCTATAATTGAATAGATAACCTATGACTAAAAGTGGAAAACATTGTGGCAAAAGGAGAAATTGCTCGTTTTGAGCAATTTTTTTCTTTTGTCACTATGTTTTCAAAAAGCCGTCTGCTGCAGAGGCGTCAGGAAGCGTCTATATGAGGGAAAGGGTTAAGCGTTGTTCGATTAACATAGATGAGTGTTTCTCGTCCCAACCTTCCGTAGTTTGACGTAATAGATAGATAAACAAAGTGAAAGTAAACACTGGGCGCTAGTTTAGCCAAAGGACACGTTATAAATCGAACGATAAAAGACTGTAAATTATCCCAGGTACAACGTTATGATATATCCAATGACAGATAACTTCATTGGAGTACATATTATAGTGCGCACTGCTCTGTTTTGTTGATTAATCTAAATCGATGACCTTTATTTTTTATTTTGCATGCGTTGAGGTCTGCGACGCCATTGTATTGTGTTGTCTCTTATATTTTACATATCACTATCAATAGCTTTTGAATATTTTGTAAATTGGGTTCAAATACTTAAAGACAATGGTACTATCTACTATCTAGTGAAATTTCTGTTGGAATTTGTTATTGCCAATTGAACCCTCTCTCTGATAAGATCCGCCAAAAAGTCTTCTGCTTTTTCTGGACTGCTACACAGCAACCTGGCCAGAACTTGTTTTGTTAACATGTATGCCTACTGGGTGAGCTGTGTTCAGTACAATGTTTTTTTAAGATGTGTTGTACACCAACATTTCCCGCCATAGCACGCCGTTTTCTGGGTAGTTTAATAGTATTCCCGGTAAAAAATTATCCCGAAACCGAAATTAAACCACTTAGTACTACATTTTGGTATGACTCGACGTGAGATTTAGCACTGGACACCCAGTCCCAAGGCGGACGCTCATCGAACCTGGGCACTCGAGGATATAGTTCAAATTAATG
Source organism: Serripes groenlandicus (assembly GCA_031761405.1). NCBI lineage: Eukaryota > Metazoa > Mollusca > Bivalvia > Cardiida > Cardiidae > Serripes > Serripes groenlandicus. Next base: position 242,904,101 of record JASEVX010000001.1, read on the forward strand.
TTGGTTAATTCCGCTGCAGTTTCTACCTTCATTTAATATGGTGAACTTAAGTGGTAATTTTGGTCATGACGAAAACACAAACTAGCTAATCAACATGCAGATTAACTGACATTTTGGTCATGACAACAACACAAACTAGCTAATTAAAATGCAGATTAACTGACATTTTGGTCATGACGAAATCAACTCTTACCACTCTCAGTTTTTAAGTTTTAATGCATTTTTTACCTGTCCTGTCGAATTGTACGCGTTGCCGTGTGAACGTTTCCCTGGGTATTTCTCCTGGAAGGCGCGAGGAAGATTGGCTGTATCATTTTACGGTGTCACTAAACATAGTCTGGTAGAGTCCGGTAGAGTCTGGTGGTCAAATATTCCATGATATCAATGTTTTGTTGTTTTTTTGTATTGAAATGAATAAAATAAAGTGTAATTGTAATTGATTGATATCCATCATTTTATGTAGGCCTGCTAGAAATATCAATTTCAAAATATAGATCTATTTAAAGTTTCAAGGTCACTGAAACTGGTAAAGGAAACATCGGTGTTTGGTGAATTCCGTCCCAGATGCCTGTTTGACTAGATAGCCCAAGTCAAAGACCTAATAACACATGTGTTATTAGGTCTTTGCCCAAGTGGACAGAGAAGATGCTGCTCAGACTCAGAGACGGAAGCTAATCCGGATCTTCGATTGCCAATGCTACCATACGTGTAAAACATTTCCTTGACTAGGGACAGATATATACATGTATATAAAGAAAACCTTTGGAAATGAGGGGATAAAAACCTCAGTGTGGACCACTCACTGTAGATGTAAACATTTAATGCTGGTCTCTAAACGGATTTCAGCGAGACAAGTAAATTGGTTCTCAGCGCGACACGTTAGTAGATTTAGCAACAACAACAACAATTGTAAAAATAACAACAACAACCCTTTAGCAGCCGCCCTAGGCAATATGAATATTTTTTTTAGGCCCTATTTGCTCCTGACCTGGCGATGCATTATATGGATATGACATTACATCACGTGAAGGACAATGTATCGAGTAATGTATTTGTGACGATTCATCCTTTATAGGCATTGTAACGGTGGAGGATTGATCTCGGTGAGTAACGTCATCTTAACTCGTACACATAAATGTTCGTACTACGTGTATTTATTATAATTAAATCTTACATGTACATAGTGATCGATGTCCACTGTTTAACCCTTTCCAACGTACAACATGTTTGCAGCATACGAATTCGAAAAAATCTGGGTACTAAAATGGAACATATAAAAACGAAAGTGTTATTACTGAAAAGAGTTGAAAACATTAATTAATACAAAAGGAGAAATTGCTCGTTTTGAGCAATTTCAAATATTTTCACAATGTTTTCAAAAGTCATATATTGCAGAGGTGTAAGAAAGTCTCTGTTTGTTGGAACTTGTGACTATTACTTTGTTCTATCACTTTTCTTGATACAAATTACTTCCTGTATCAGTTGGCATTTTTAACCCTTTGGACGTATTTTGTCAAAAAATAGAAAATCTCCATAATTGAACGGAAAACCTAGGACAAAAAGTGGAAAACATGGTGGCAAAAGGAGAAATTGCACGTTTTGTGCAATTTCTTCTTTTGTCACAATGTTTTCGAAAAGCCGTCTGCTGCAGAGGCGTCAGAAAGCGTCTATATGAGGGAAAGGGTTAAGCGCTTTGGAAAAGGAGATAATTTGAATTTCTCTTTATTGTTCATGAAATCAGTATTTTACAACTGTCTTTCAAAACGATGAGTTCAATATTCCAAATGTAAACATTTCCTCTCTAAAGTTTTGCTTGCAAACATGCTTATAGGTCACATTTTCTGTACCTGGTATGCAATTTTATATTTTGACTGTTCGTTCTCCATTACAATGCTAACAGTGATAAATTGAGACTTACATGTGTAACAGGACGAGTCCTATAATGTGTCTACAACGGGTCCAGGCCCTTAAGGGGAATGATTATATACCCAGATTCGACAAAAATAAAAAGGGAAGAGTTATTTTAGGTCATGTGTTTTATTGATTTTACTTTACTGCACATATTATTAAACTAAGATCATTGTCAATGTGTTAGTGAAAAATGAAAGCCTAAATGAATGTCTCCCAAAATGTAGCATGATTCTGAAACAATAGTTGAAAGTTACCTTTACGTATCCTTGAACCAGCTCCCAAATGACTGTTTCTGGTGACTTTTATAGTATAACAACAGGGTGTTCACAACAATTTCATGCAGGGACACCTCCAAAAAGAGGGCCCTTACAAAACTGCAGCAGAGTAATTAAATGAACCATACCAAAGTGCTTATATACTAATCTGTTTCTTTATTTAACGCTCCTCAATGCATTTCAACATTTCATCATTTTCATAAGGAAAGCATGCCATGCATGGTATTGATACTAATTATAGCAACAATAGTGCTGCTTCAATGAGTCAATACAACCTAAATAAACACTACTGCAAAGTGTACTAGTCCAAATCGAATAAAGCAGGACCACAGGATTGACCACAGTGTAAGTAATTAACAATAAGTGAAGATATAGATCACTGCATTATGATTGAATATGTGTACATGTATGTAGCAAATATTGTAGATCAAAACATGTACTGAGCAAACAGTATAGATTTAGATGAGTTACAATGCAATTAAAAGATTATTCAGATCTTCACTTTTACATGTAATTGAATTTGAAATTCAACCGACATGTAAAAGTAAAGATCCGAATCAGATCAAAATGTATTCCTGCTACACATGCTTATATATTAATATCATATATGGTTCATATCAAAATTAATGAACATTTGAGATATATAATATTTCACCTGTTAGGCTTTTTTCAGTTTTCTGCTTCAAATGCATCTAAGAATATCTTTAACATCAGAACTATGACACTGAGTTGAAAACAATTGGGAAAAAAGAAGAAGTTAGCTTGGTTCAAGCAAAATTTATAGTTTCTACTGTTATCTTAAGTTGACTTCTGCAGTGGAATCAGCAATCTTTCAAATGAGCTTTTTTTTCTTTTTTCAGAGTCTTGATCAATTTGCAAAATGTCGACCACAAACAAGGTTGTTTTTCTTTGTATATATACAAGCTATTTCCTAAATGTGTTGGTGAAAAGATCAGTGACATATGCGTTACCTGAGATTGGAAAGTCAGAGGGATTAGACAAAAATCAAATGGGTGAGTCCTTATTTGAATTGTTTACGCTAGTTTCTGAGAATATTTAGCGAGATGGTGAATCTCAGTTTCTTGAGTCATTGTGCCTAGTACCGTTACTCTTCCACCAATGGCTTACAGTAACAAGGTATGTTTGAGGGTAGCTCATTTCCTGGGAAGAATATTGTGTGGCGTACTGGTGTGTGAAAGTCAGGAAACATCTTGGTAGGTAAACTTGAGTGGTCATGTTATAATTTAATTACTCTTGAAAGTGTTGTTAAACATTCTAACAAACAACTTACTTTTTTTTTTTGTATTCAAATTCTTAGAAATAGAGCTAAAGCCTTCTTACTGATTAACTCTGGTGTATTTTTCCGCATCAACAGCTTTTGAAACCATGAGCAATTTCTCGTATTGCGACATTTTCAAATCTATTTAATAATTATACAGTAATATATATGCTTTAGAAAGATTTTCCATATTTTTGCCTAGAATTTAAATTCTCCTGCTGCAGATTTGTTGTATGTGGAGAAAAGTTATTAACCCTTTCCCTCATACGACAATTCTGCAGCAGACGACTTTGAACGTATTTTGTCAAAACATAGAAAATCTCCATAATTGAACGGATAACCTATGACAAAAAGTGGAAAACATTGTGGCAAAAGGAGAAATTGCACGTTTTGTGCAATTTCTTCTTTTGTCACTATGTTTTCAAAAAGCTGTGAGGCGTCAGAAAGCATCTATATGAGGGAAAGGGTTAACATGCAACAAGAGGAAGTTGATGCAGGCATCAATGGCGCCAGGAAAGTCTGCATCAACCCTTTCCCACATACAGCAAATGTGCTGCAGATGACTTCACAAACATCCAGGCAACAAAAATAGAAACCTTCATAATTGAAAATGTTATTATTGAAAAGAGTTGATGAAAATGTTATTATTGAAAAGAGTTGATGCAAAAAGAGATATCGCTCATTATGACCAATATCCCCTTTTTGCAACACTGCTTTCAAACGTCATCTGCTGCAGAGGTGTCAAAATGTGTCTACAGGGTTGATATATAAGAACACAGGTAAAAATTGAACAGTTATACAATTGAATCATCGTCACATTCATTAAACATAATAATTCCACATTTTTTATCAAGGTAAAGTTTTTTTACATGAATGTTCACTGCCCTTATATAAGAACACAGGTAGGAGTCAAGTTAAAAATGAACAGTTATACAAATGACAAAACACTGCTTTCAAACGTCATCTGCTGCAGAGGTGTCAAAATGTGTCTACAGGGTTGATATATAAGAACACAGGTAAAAATTGAACAGTTATACAATTGAATCATCGTCACATTCATTAAACATAATAATTCCACATTTTTTAACAAGGTTAAGTTTATTTCCATGAATGTTTACTGCTCCTAATATTCTCCTCTGTAATTACAGGTCTGATATTGAGTATTCAGCTGATTGGGTACGCCGGAAGTAAGTTTATCTGCGGGGTTTTAATGGATACGATCAGTCCACAGGTGGCTTTGGGTGTTGGCCTCATACTTCAGGGCATGACAGCTGTGGCTTTTGCAAGTAAGAAACTACAAATTAGAATTATTTAACCCTTTCCCAACAATCCTTCAGCAGATAACTTTGATAAAAGGAGAACTTAAAGCAGTTTCTACTTTCGTCACAATGTTTTCAAAAGTCGTCTGCTGCAGAGGTGTCAAAAGTGAGTCTGTATTTGGAAAAGGCTTAAATTAAACTTAAAAAATAAAACATAATTTTCAGGATTGGTGTTAACAAACATTTTAGATACATTTACATGGATGTTTAACCCTTTCCCCAATTTTGACGTTTCTGACGCCTTTGCAGCAGACAACTTTTGAACAAATTGTGAAAAAATGAGAAATTGCTTGAGAAGAGCACAATGTTTTCAACTCTAATAAATAATCAAACTATCATTTATCAAGATTTGCCTTTCTTTATGTAAGTAAATGTTTTCAAAGTTGTCTGCTGCAGATTTGTTTATATATATGGAAAAGGGTTAATATACATTTTGTGAAGAAACATAAACAATGATACGCTTAACCCTTTTCCACATACAACAAATCTGCAGCAGATGACTTGACAAAAGCACATAAAATCTCTATAAATGAAGGTTAAATTAGTGAGAAAAGTGAAAAACATTGTGGGAAATGGAGAAATTGCTTGTTTTGAGCAATTTCTCCTTTTATCACAAGCTTTTCAAAAGTCGTCTGCTGCAGAAACGTAAATAAGCTTCTTTATGTGGGAAAGGGTTCATTTAACCGTACTTTTGATGTCGGTAATAGTGTCTGGGTCTGTATTAACATTGTTTCTTATCTGGAGCTTTATAACTACTAGATAAATAAATTGCCCAACACTATTGACCTAATCCTGACCTTTAAGCATTAATTTCAGTTATAATTGCGTTGATAAACTATATATCAATCATCTCATGAATCTTACCACATACTGGATATAAAATACCAGTACGGTACATTGATGGTTGTAAAATACCGGTATGGTACATCAATGGTTGTAAAATACTGGTATGGTACATCGATGGTTGTTAAATACCTATACGGTACATTGATGGATGTAAAATACCGATACAGTACAACGATGGTTGTAAAATACCTATACGGTACATTGATGGATGTAAAATACCGATACAGTACAACGATGGATGCAAAATACCTATACGGTACATTGATGGATGTAAAATATCGGTATGGTACATTGATGGATGTAAAATACCGGTTAGGTACATCGATGGATGTAAAATTATACCTATACGGTACATTGATGGATGTAAAATACCTATACAGTACATTGATGGATGTAAAATACCGGTTAGGTACATCGATGGATGTAAAATACCTATACGGTACATCAATGGATGTAAAATACCGGTACGGTACATCGATGGATGTAAAATACCGATACAGTACATTGATGGATGTAAAATACCGGTACGGTACATTGATGGATGTAAAATACCGGTTAGGTACATCGATGGATGTAAAATACCTATACGGTACATCAATGGATGTAAAATACCATCAATGTGGAAAAGCGGCCAGTTGCTTGGAAAGTATGTTGTGCGGAGTACTGGTGTGAGACAGCTAGGAAACACATGAGTATGTGAACTGTCCGCTGTGATATGACAGAATTTCTTTTGAAAATGGGGTAAAGCCCCAATTAATCAATCAATCAAGGTAATTTTGTCAAGTAGTAACAAACTTATACAACAACAGTTTAAACTATGAGTCCTTACATGTGAAAGTCCATGTACAAGTCAGTATTTATCTGAACAGTTTTAGTGTTGGTTTAGATCATCTCATCCACCTGCTGATCAGTCTTATCAGAACCTACACAAAATGACAAGCTCATAACAAGTTTGTGTAAGTACTGTGTGAACAGTGTAAATCTTGATCAGACTGAGCTGCTTTATGCAGTTTAAACTGTTTAGCCTTTTTCACATACAACAAATCTGCAGCAGAAGACTTTCAAAATATCTAGTTATAGTTTCTCTTTAGGAAAAGTTTAATAATTGAATCATGAGCATTTTTGCCTTTTGAGAAAATGTTTTCAAATCTCGTCTGCTGCAGTGGCATTAACCCTTTCTCACAAACAATAAATCTGCAGCAGACAACTTTGAAAATATTTTGTCCAAAATATAGTAAATCTCCATAAATGATAGTATGCTTATTGAATAGGGTTGAAATCAGTCTGGCAATCGAAGAAATTGAATATTTTCTCCTTTTGTCACAACGATTTTAAAAGTCGTCTGCTGCAGAGGCTTCAAAGGGTTAAACTGTTATCTCAATGTTACAGATGTCAGTGGCTCAGTAACAGCATTCACCTTCTTTTGGTTATTGAATGGTCTTTGTGCAGGGGCGGGCTGGCCAGCATCCATCAAAATACTTAAACAGGTATAATATATCAACGTTGTGAACAAAACGTTTTTTTCACGTACAACATATCTGCAGCAGATGACTTTAAAAATACCTAGGCAAATATATGGAAAAACTATAAATTGATGTAAAATTATTGAATTACTGTTGCAAATATAAGATCTAATAAATTGATCACTTTGTGCAATTTCTCCTGTTAAACACAATGTTTCAAAAGTTTTCTGATGAAGAAGCGTCAAAATGCATCTGCAGGTGGGAAAGGGATAATCATAGCACTTAAATCATGATTTCTATACTGAATTCATTTGAAGCTTGCTCATTTTTAGCTCTACTGGCCAAAGGCCAGAAGGGCTTATGTCGTGGCGATTTGTCCATCGTCCGTGCCTGTGTGCGTGCGTGCGTGCGTGCGTGCGTGCGTCCGTGCGTCCGTCTGTTCGGCCGTCCGTAAACAATTTCTTGTTAACACGATACAGTCTTCACTTTTTATTGTATCTCAACTAAACTTATACAGTAGTTAGATATCCATGAGAGCTCGGTTCCTTTCGCCCATGCATGACTGGATTATGGCCCTTGAAATGGTCAAAATTGCTATAAAAGAGCTTGTTAACACGATACAGTCTTCTTTTTTTATTGTATCTCAACCAAACTTATACAGTAGTTAGATATCCATAAGAGCTCGGTTCCTTTCGAAAACCAGCCAGATCCGCCCATGCTTGACTGGATTATGGCCCTTGAAATGGTCAAAATTGCTATAAAAGAGCTTGTTAACACGATACAGTCTTCACTTTTGATTGTATCTCAACCAAATTTATACAGTAGTTAGATATCCATGAGAGCTCAGTTCCTTTCGTAAACCAGCCAGATCCGCGCATGCAAGACTGGATTATGGCCCTTGAAATTGTCCAAATTGCTATAATTGAGCATATGAACACAATAGAGGCTCCATTTACTATCTGATCTTCACCAAACTTAGATAGTAGTTAAATATTGATGAGAGCTTGGTTCCTTTTGAAAATCAGCCAGATCCGCCCATGCAAGATTGGATTATGGTCCATGAAATTGTAAAAATTGCTATAATACAGCTTGTGAACACAAAAGAGCCTCCATTTACTATCCGATCTTCACCATACATACATGCTCTGGATTGAAAATGACCAAAGAACCATACCAGTAGAGCATAGGCCCTCATGGGCCTCTTGTTAAGATAAAACTATTGTGTTGATCGTTTCGTTTTCACTCATTTAATTCTTAGCACGCTAGCGGCGAATTTGTGAACTGTTGATGATCCATGCAAACAGTTTGGATCCAAAACAGGCCCCACAAAATGTGGGGCCTGATTTGAGATCCGAAATGTTTGACACTCTCCGTCCGTCAAAATTTGGAAAGCCTAAAATTATTTTTTCAAAAGTATTACAGATGACAATTTAGCAGACGAAAACAACTTAGCATGCAAAGAGTTAAGAGTTAAGAATGTCTAAGAGTTAAGAGTTAAGAATGTCTTTGCTGTCTTAAATATATAGATTTATCTTTTCTCCATATTCTGGTTGATTGATTTGGATTTAACGATGTTTCAACATTTTTTCAGTCATATCACAGCAACCAGTTCACCTACCCATGTGTTTCCTGGCTTTCTTACACCAGTACTCCAGACAAAATTCTTTCCAAGCAACTGGCTGCTTTTCCACATAGACTCTTAGCCATTTGGTGGAAGACGAATTACACTTGTCACAGTGACTTTTGTTAAATGTCGGAAAGAATGTTGACTGAGCTGGGGTTCCAACTCACAATCCCTGGATTGACAGCCCGAGTTGCTACCCACTGAGCTACTAGGGCTTGGCTTTCCATATTGTGGTGAAAATATTATAATTCATCATTTGTATCCTCCATGAAAATTCTTGTTTGTGAGAGGAGTGAAAGAACGTGGGAGATTGAATTATTAAGCGAAAGTAGCGGACACTCTCTCTCAAAGTCGAATTTTTCATTGAACTGTTTATTAATCAAACGACCGCCTCAGTGGTGTAGTGGTATAGCATCCATCTTGGGTGCAGGTTCTTTCCCCGGCCAGGTCATACCAAAATGGTTGTAATGGCTGCCCTCCTTGGTGATCAGGGTTGTGGGGTAAGCATTACGACTGACTGGCTGGTGTCAGGATAAATGGACTGGTAGTACTGAAAATGTGTTGAAAGCAGCGTAAAGCACCAAACATTCAATCAATTATTAATCAAACGTAGATGAATATGACTTCTGTTCGCTACTGAACTGCATGCTATAAAGACTTTCAGACAAAGATATAAAATAATGTAAAGAAAAAGTTTCAGTATAACTATTTGGCTAAGTACTGTGCTTACCTTTACTTAAGAATGCTCATTTAACCCTTTCCCACATACAACAAATCTGAAGTAGACCACTCTGAAAACATTTAGGTAAAAATATGGAAAATGTCACTAAATGTCAGTTTAAATATTGAATAAAGTTGAAATCATTGAGGCAAAAGGAGAAATTGCTTGTTTTGAGCAATTTCTCCTTTTGTCCCAATTATTTAAAAAAATCATTTGCTGCAGAGGCGTTTAAAAAGCGTCTTTATATGGGAAAGGGTTAAAAACGAGAGTGCCCTTTTTTAAGTAGATATTCAGGAAGGATCAATTGGGGACTGCTTGGAGCATTTTATCAACATCAATGAATGTAGCAGGAATGATTGGTCCCCTGCTCACAGCTTATATTATCACAAGGTTTGGATGGAGAACCAGCATAAGTTTACCAGGTAAGAACCATGTGATGAATAAATCAAAGTACTGAAGTACTGGTAACGAATTATTTTGAACATTTGTAAAATCTAATTTATGAATGCAATTGATCATGCTATTGCACAATTTAGTCTATTTTATTATTATTAATATTTTTGTCCAGAGATTTTTTTTTATCAGTTGACAGTTTTAGTAAATGTAGCATTTCAACGGCGATGCGAGCGTTTAACATGCACACTAACTCTTTCACTGAGCTCTGTCAAAACACCCATGGCATATTTGTGAGATTTACATTGTTAGTTCGATTTGTTTTCGTCACCAGGATTTCGGCTTATAACTATGTTTCATGTGAGTGAATTAATTATTATAAATCTATAATGTTTAACAAATCGCATAAAATAAGAATTAAAAAAAAAAAAAAAAGAACAGTTCCTATTAGGACTCGAACTCGCGTCCATAAGTAGTCCATGATTAGTAGTTCTACATGCTCTCCATTGCACCACGGTACTTTGATACAACGTTTGAGCGTTACTTTCGTATATATATTAAGCTAACTGAATGCGCGCGTATGTAAACCATGATCTATAATTTAGAAAGCCCCTTTGATACGGCGATGCGAGCGTTTAAAATGCACACTGACTATTTCACTGAGCTCTGCGTAGTGGCATATTTGTGAGATTAACATTGTTCTATACAGCGTGGGGTCGACTTCTAGTGAATGGGCATACGACTAAAATTCATACTCGTGGCTTATACGTACCTGCCGACAAATGAAATATATATGCGCGTACTGTTAATTTGATATTTTCTAGAAAATTGATTCGATAGTATAATTATGACTTCACTGTATTGAAATAACACGTAGAAGTCATTTTAATATCGAAAAAATACTAGGACTATTTAGGTGCAGCGAATGTGTATTCTAAGCGGAAGTGTAGTTTAACCGTGACTTCCGGAATCAAAAACGATCGCGTTAACTGTATTATTTTTTGAGAAAAAATAATTCGTTAAAAATGAGCCAAGTGAGGTCACAGGGAAAAAACACTTCTGAAAACATTGTGGCAAAAGGAGTCATTGGTTATAATGAGTAATTTCTCCTTTTGCAGCAGAGTTTTCATTTTTATACAGTAACTGTTTTTTTTCATTTATAGAGTTTTCATATTAGCCACTTATTGTTTACAAAGTGGTTTGCTGCAGATTTGTTTGAAAACATATAGGTAAAAACAATGGAAAATCTCTATAAAAGAAAGTAAAATTATGAAAATGAAATGAAAACATCTGTTTGACTAATTGTTGTCTGCTGCAGATTTGTTGTTCGTGGGAAAGGGTTAACCCTTTCCTTCATACAACAATTCTGCAGCAGACGACTTTGAACATATATTGTCAAAAAATAGAAAATCTCTATAATTGAATGGATAACCTATGACTAAAAGTGGAAAACATTGTGTTAAAAGGAGAAATTGCTTGTTTTGAGCAATTTCTTCTTTTGTCACTATGTTTTCAAAAAGCCGTCTGCTGCAGAGGCTTCAGAAAGCATCTATATGAGGGAAAGGGTCAAGCTTATTTTTGCTAATTTTCAGCTCTACAAAATGAATAAGCCTGAACAGACTAAATTTCGAATTCAATAAAGTCTGTTTTATTTGTGATTAGTTTTGGTGGGTACTGGTTTTGACCATTTAGTATTTGAAATGGTTGTTGTTTGAAAATTGTGACCCCAAAATCTTGAGTGAATCACTTTAACCCTTTCCCACATATCGGTAATAACAAATCTGCAGCAGACGACTTTGAAATCATATTGGCAAAACTGTGAAAAATCTCTATAAATGAGAGTTTAATTATTAGATAGAGTTGAAAATATTATGGCAAAAGGAGAAATTGTTATGATCAATTTTTTTTTGTCACAATATTGACAAAAGAAATCTGCTACAGAGGCGTCTGCTAGTGGGAAAGGGTTTATATAGAATCAACTGTTATTATTATTAAAATTTTGTGTAAGCAGTAAATTGTGTCTCTTTTTAGGCTTCTCTGTTATTATCCTGGGACCATTGGTGTTTTTAGTTCTTAACTATAGTTGTAGACATATATCAATGAATGAGGAAGACAAAGCTAAGAAAACTGATGGTAAGATAAAGTGAAATGGGTTGAAAACAAGTATTTTACCATTTCTTGTATAAATTGTTAACAAATCTTTACGGATGAACATTTACAGTATTTTAATCTCTTCTGAACTAAGTCGAGACAAACCTATGCTTTGCTAAATGTTGCTAGCATTTTCTCTGTTTGTCACATGACAATGTTTTCAATTCGATTCAATAATTAGGATTTCATTTGTATTTTATTCAACTGCTGCAGATTTGTATATACAGTCAAACTTGTGATCAGCAGTCACCCAAGTGACATGATAAAACTGGTTGCTTAAGACAGGTGGCTGCTGATCATAAATGTCATGACTTGGTCGGATTTGTCCAAGTTTTGTCGTTTCTCAAATTACATGTAACTGTTAGGAAAGTAATCATTTACATTGCAAAAAGTAAATTGTCTATTTGTAAATTTGGATAAAACATTTATGGGGAACTTTGATCATAGACAAAAGTTTTAAAATAATTTCTGCATTTTCAACAGTGGTTTCAAAAAACTTCTTCTGCAGATAAATTCATATGTATGTGGAAATTATTTAAATTTTACAATGTATTGCTGTTCATTTACAACATATCTCACAGCAGTCTGACTTGCCCATTTTGCCAAGAACAATTATTTATTTATAGAGCTAAACATTATATTTAAACATTGTTATGATGATTTATAGCTTTTATATATCAATTATTTCATTGTTCTATCTATTATTTGGTTAAAACCGACGTACACAACTAACTTGACTTTCAAATATGTTTTACTTTAATTTGAAATTCGCCGAACAAGTTATCCGGAAAAAACAGCATCCGAATATATGTCTACATTTTGAACAAATTTTATCCAATGGTCTTTCAATTTAAAATGGTAATTGGACTATCTAAAGACTAGGGGCATCTCTAAGTGGAAATTTACTTTTTTTAAATCGTTCATAAACTCTTTTTCAATTTCATCAATTATGCCCGACAACATAAACAGACAAAAGAGAAAAATCACAACTTTTTGTTGATGTATCATGCAACGATCATTCGGCACATATCAGCTGATTTTGGTACCCTAGATGTAAACAGCTATTACTCGTATGGAAAAAAACCCCGATAATGTCTTTGTCACAGTACACTTTATTACCTGTATGTATTTCACATCGATAATTTAACACCTTGCAAATCAAAGTCGCGTGTTGATTGACCGTTGTACACAATATGATTACAGTTAATCTCGACCAATTAGTGTGGCCGCTGGCCGTGTTTCAAAGGGGATCGCTGATCAAGGCAGTTTATAGAGTATAATTGGTTTGGGAGGGATTTAAAGTGACTGTTTAAAGCTGGTGACCGCTGATCGCATGTGACCGTTTACACAAGTTTGACTGTAAATGAAGAGGGTTAAACTGTTTTAGATGTGAATATTGTAATCATTGATTACATCTATGTTGTACAAAGTTATAGTCAGCAAATCAATTCATTACACAAGAGAGATATATATGACGAAATAAAAGGATAACAAATGACAAGTGTAACCAGCTTATAACGCTAATGGCTTTGAAAAGGCTGATGTTTTCTTTATACAGAAGCTTTAACTTGGAAAGTTCATATTAATTTGTTAGTATGTAAAACCTTTGTAAAATTTAAAAAGCAGTAGCTGTGTTATTAACTTGCAGACAGCATCAAATACAATCCATACTTTTTTATTCTTCTCTCCCTTATGATTACAGCTTGTTATTCCTAACTTTGATAATGTTTGTGTCGGTCTGATTGAATTTAACTCTTTCCCACTTGCAGACACAGTATGCACATATGCAGCAGATGACTGATAAAGTATTTTGTTTCGAAAACATTTTGAGAAAACCCCTCCACTAAGTTTCATCTGGAAATTAAGGTTTCATGTAGACGCTTTTTGATGCCTCTGCAGCAGAAGTATTTTTGAAAACACTGTGACAAAAATTTCTCCTTTTGCCACAATGTTTACAACTTGTATTTATTTCCACATAGTTAATCTTGTTTCAATTCTTGAAAAATAGCAGTTGTGTGCGGTCATTATAATATGTAAATATTCTTTCCGAATTTGAATCTTTTTTATTAGCTCACCTATGCACGTGCAAGGTGAGCTATTGTGATCACATTTTGTCCGGTGTCCGTCCGTCGTGCGTCGTCCGTCGTGCGTCGTCAACATTTCAGCTTGTAACACTCTACAGGCTACATTTTGCATCCAATCTTCATGAAAGTGTATCAGAACATTCATCTCCATCAAATCTTGGACAAGTTCGAAACTGGGCCATATGAGGTCAAAAACGAGGTCACTAGGTCAAATTGAAGCGAAATCTTGTTAACACTCAGGAGGCCACATTTTCAACTTGAGCATGTTGAAACTTTATCAGAATGTTTGTCTTGATGATATGTAGGTCAAGTTCGAACATGGGTCATGTCGGGTCAAAAAATAGGTCACTAGGTCAAATTGAAGGAAAATCTTGTTAACACTCTAGAGGCCGCAATTTTTGCTTCAGCAGTTTGAAATTTTGTCAGAATGTTTGTCTTAAAAATATCTAGGTCAAGTTCGAATATGGGTCATATCGGGTCAGAAACTAGGTCACTAGGCCAAATTGAAGGGTAATCTTGTTAACACTGTAGAGGCCACATTTTCAACTTGAGCATGTTGAAATATTGTCAGAATGTTTGTCTTAAAGATATCTAGGTCAAGTTTAAATATGGGTCATATTGGGTCAGAAACTAGGTCACTAGGCCAAATTGAAGGAAAATCTTGTTAACTCTGTAGAAGCCGCATGTTTTGCTTCAGCAGCTTGAAATTTGGTCAGAATGTTGAGCTAAATGATATCTAGGTCAAGTTCGAATATGGGTTATGCAGGGTCAAAAACTAGGTCACTAGGCCAAATTGAAGGAAAATCTTGTTAACACTTTGGATGCCGCATTGTTTGCTTAAGCAGCTTGAAATTTGGTCAGACTGTTTGTCTAAATGATAAATGACAACGGTGCAGGGCTGCATCTCTACTGTGGCTCTACCCTGATAGTCTGTGGCAATTTTGGGATATACTTGTCGGTTACTGGGGGAGCCACCAGGATGCCATACCGCCCAACAGGACACAACCTGGGTCCCCTGGGATGGACTGGGATACATGCTTCTAAGCCAGGGACGGTGTGGGGGAGGGCAATCCAGAACAACAACAGAAATGTGAAAATGTCACTTTTGTAGTCTCTCTTCAAATTGAAGGAAAATCTTGTTAACACTCTAGAGGCCGCAATTTTTGCTTCAGCAGTTTGAAATTTTGTCAGAATGTTTGTCTTAAAGATATCTAGGTAGTTCGAATATGGGTCATATTGGGTCAGAAACTAGGTCACTAGGCTAAATTGAAGGAACATCTTGTTAACTCTGTAGAAGACGCATTTTTTGCTACAGCAGCTTGACATTTTATGAGAATGTTTATCTAAATGATATCTAAGCCAAGTTGGAATATGGATCATGTAGGGTCAAAAACTAGGTCACTAGGCCAAATTGAAGGAAAATCTTGTTAACACTTTGGATGCCACATTTTTTGCTTCAGCAGCTTGAAATTTGGTCAGAATGTTTGTCTGAATTATATCTAGGTCAAGTTCGAATATGGGTCATATTGGGTCAGAAACTAGGTCACTAGGCCAAATTGAAGGAACATCTTGTTAACTCAGTAGAAGACACATTTTTTGCTACAGCAGCTTGACATTTTATGAGAATGTTTATCTAAATGATATCTAAGCCAAGATCGAATATGGATCATGTAGGGTGAGAAACAAGGTCAATAAAGGAAAATATTGTTCAAACTCCGGAGGCCGCATTTTTACTTTGAGCAAGTTGAAAATTTGTCAGAATGTTGTCTTGATAATATCTAGTCCATGTTGGAATATGGGTCATATCAGGTAAAAAAATATAGATCACTAGGCCAAATGAAGGAAAATCTTGTTAACACTGTGGAGGTTGCATTCAGAATAATTGTCCTGATGTATTTTGCATTATAGTACATTGTATAATTAGGGTGAGCGATCCAGGGCCATCATGGCCCTCTTGTATAAAATAAATAAACCGTAACCGGATAATAACAGACGAGCATCAGGCACCCGCAGGCAGTGCTCTTGTTCTATCTTCTCCTACAGTTTTGAATGTTGAGAGCTGAAACTTTGGTTAAAGATATTTCGAGATATTTAGAAAAAACTTCTCCGTCACGATTTTTGATTAAGGCCTTTGTTTCCAAATGGTACATGTAGCCTTTGAAAGATAGGGTCTTTTTACAGTTGTTTCTGACTTCAATCGCCACTAGCGCTGCAGTGGTAGTATTCAATATAAATTTTATTGCACCATCTCATAGAGCTATTCAAGAGCTACAAACAGTTTTTTTAGATCACCTAGAGCCAAAGGCTCAAGGTGAGCTATTCTGATCACTTTTTGTCTGTCCGGCGTCGTCCGTCGTTAACATTTAGACATTTAGATCATCTCCTCCTTAACCACCTGACCAATTTCAACCAAACTTCACAGGAATGTTCCTTTGGTGGACCTCTTTCAAAATTGTTCAAAGATTTAAATTCCATCGAGAACTTTGGTTGCTGCGGGCAACAGAAAAGGGGAAAATTGCCAAATCTTAAAAAATCTTCTTGTCCAAAAGTACTGGCCCGATTTGAAAATTATTTTTCACAAATGTTCCTTGTTGAAAAACATGGCCGCCAGGGGGCGGAGCTTAATTTCCTTATATGTGCATTGTTAAAACTTTAAAAATCTTCTTGTCCAAAAGTACTGGCCCGATTTGAAAATTATTTTGCACAAATGTACATTTGGGCACCCTTTACCAAGATTGTTCAAATATTTCCGATCCGTTGAAAAACATGGCCGCCAGGGGGCGGAGCCTGTTTTCCTTATATGTGCATTGTTAAAATTTTAAAAATCTTCTTGTCAAAAAGTACTGGCCCGATTTGAAAATTATTTTGCACAAATGTTCCTTGGGGCACCCTTTACCAAGATTGTTCAAATGTTTCCGATCCGTTGAAAAACATGGCCGACAGGGGGCGGAGCTTGTTTTCCTTTATATGTGCATTGTTAAAACTTAAAAAATCTTCTTGTCCAAAAGTACTGGCCCAATTTGAAAATTATTTTCCACAAATGTTAATTGGGGCACCCTTAACAAAGAAGAATCCGCTGTGGTCGAGTGGTTAGCGTCGGGGATTTCGAAACCGGGTGTCCCGGGTTCGATTCCCAGTCGCGGCACAACGGTCATGGTGGAGTGCCCTTGGGCAATGCACATTTTCTAGCCTAGTACTGGTTTGTTTACCCAGGGATCATGAATAATTAAATTTAATTGCGCGCTAAATGACCTTAGCTGTCGATGCGCCATAAAACAATATACATTCATTCATTCCCTTAACAAAGATTGTTCAAATATTTCCGATTGGTTGAAAACATGGCCGCCAGGGGGTGGAGCCTGTTTTCCTTATATGTGCATTGTTAAAATTTTAAAAATCTTCTTGTCCAAAAGTACTTGCCCAATTTGAAAATTATTTTGCACAAATATTCCTTGGGGCACCCTTTACCAAGATTGTTCAAATATTTCCAATCGGTTGAAAAACATGGCCGCCAGGGGATGGAGCCTGTTTTTCTTGTTAAAATTTTAAAAATCTTCTTGTCCAAAAGTACTGGCCCGATTTGAAAATTATTTTGCACTAATGTTCCTTGGGGCACCCTTTACCAAGATTGTTCAAATATTTCCGATCCGTTGAAAAACATGGCCGCCAGCGGGCGGATCTTGTTTTCCTTATATATGCATTGTTAAAACTTTAAAAATCTTCTTGTCCAAAAGTACTGGCCTGATTTGACAATTATTTTCCACAAAAAATTCCTTGGGGCACTCCAAGATTGTTCAAATATTTCTGATCAGTTGAAAAACATGGCCGCCAGGGGGCGGAGCTTGTTCTCCTTATATGTGCATTGTTAAAACTTTGAAAATCTTCTTGTCCGAAAGTATAATCCCAATTTGAAAGTTATTTTGCACAAATGTTCCTTTGGGCACCCTTTACCAAGATTGTGCAAATATTTCCGATCCGTTTAAAAACATGGCCCCCAGGGGGTAGAGCCTGTTTTCCTTATAGGTGCATTGTTAAAACTTTAAAAATCTTCTTGTCAAAAAGTACTGGCCCGATTTGAAAATTATTTTGCACACATGTTCATTGGGGCACCCTTTACCAAGATTGTTCAAATATTTCCGATCCGTTGAAAAAACATGGCTGCCAGGGGGCTAAGCTTGTTGTCCCCCGCTTTACGAAGTAAAACGTCGGGGACATTAAATCTCATTCGTCAGTCCGTCAGTCCCTCCGTCACGCTGTCACAAAAACTTTAACCTTGGTCATAACTTCTGAACCGTAATAGGTACTGCTTTCATATTTCACATGTGTATTCCTTGTGACAACCCCTTTCCATCAATACCAATTTGTTTGACCTTGTGACCTTGACCCTGACCTTTGACCTACAAGACCCCCAAAGCAGGGGACCATAATTCTCTGAATTTGCTTGTTTTCCTTATATGTGCATTGTTAAAACTTTGAAAATCTTCTTGTCCAAAAGTATAAGCCCAATTTGAAAATTATTTTGCACAAATGTTCCTTTGGGAACCCTATATTAAGATTGTTCAAATATTTCCGATCCGTTGAAAAACATGGCCGCCAGGGGGTGGAGCCTGTTTGCATTATAGGTGCATTGTTAAAACTTTAAAAATCTTCTTGTCCAAAAGTACTGGCCTGATTTGACAATTATTTTCCACAAAAAATTCCTTGGGGCACTCCAAGATTGTTCAAATATTTCTGATCAGTTGAAAAACATGGCCGCCAGGGGGCGGAGCTTGTTCTCCTTATATGTGCATTGTTAAAACTTTGAAAATCTTCTTGTCCGAAAGTATAATCCCAATTTGAAAGTTATTTTGCACAAATGTTCCTTTGGGCACCCTTTACCAAGATTGTGCAAATATTTCCGATCCGTTTAAAAACATGGCCGCCAGGGGGTAGAGCCTGTTTTCCTTATAGGTGCATTGTTAAAACTTTAAAAATCTTCTTGTCAAAAAGTACTGGCCCGATTTGAAAATTATTTTGCACACATGTTCATTGGGGCACCCTTTACCAAGATTGTTCAAATATTTCCGATCCGTTGAAAAAACATGGCTGCCAGGGGGCTAAGCTTGTTGTCCCCCGCTTTACGAAGTAAAACGTCGGGGACATTAAATCTCATTCGTCAGTCCGTCAGTCCCTCCGTCACGCTGTCACAAAAACTTTAACCTTGGTCATAACTTCTGAACCGTAATAGGTACTGCTTTCATATTTCACATGTGTATTCCTTGTGACAACCCCTTTCCATCAATACCAATTTGTTTGACCTTGTGACCTTGACCCTGACCTTTGACCTACAAGACCCCCAAAGCGGGGGACCATAATTCTCTGAATTTGCTTGTTTTCCTTATATGTGCATTGTTAAAACTTTGAAAATCTTCTTGTCCAAAAGTATAAGCCCAATTTGAAAATTATTTTGCACAAACGTTCCTTTGGGAACCCTATATTAAGATTGTTCAAATATTTCCGATCCGTTGAAAAACATGGCCGCCAGGGGGTGGAGCCTGTTTTCATTATAGGTGCATTGTTAAAACTTTAAAAATCTTCTTGTCCAAAAGTACTGGGCCTGATTTGAAAATTATTTTGCACAAATGTTAATTGGGGCACCCTTTACCAAGATTGTTCAAATATTTCCGATCCGTTGAAAAATATGGCTGCCAGGGGGCTAAGCTTGTTTTCCTTATATGTGTATTGTTAAAACTTAAAAAATCTGCTCGTCCAAAAGAATTAGCCCGATTTGAAAATAATTTTTCACAAAATTAATGTTCTTTGGGGCACCCTCTACCAAGATTGTTCAAATATGTCCGATCTGTTGAAAAACATGGCTGCCAGGGTTGCTGCAGCATCAGAAAGGGGGCAAAATGTCCAAGCTTTAAAAATCTTCTCCTTTGAATCTGCATGTCTGATTCCAATACAGTTTGGTAGAAATGTTCCTTAGGTGAGCCTCTACAAAGATCGTTCAAGGCATACTGTTTGGTTGAAAAACATGGCAGTCAGGAGGCATCAGAAAAGGGGCAAAATGACAAAATTTGGAAATTCCATTTTTAGCTCCACTGGCTGAAAGCCAGTCGAGCTTATGTCATGGCGAATTTTCCGTCGTGCGTGCTTGCGTGCGTGCGTACGTGCGTAAACTTTTTCCTTTAAACGACTTCTTCTCACTAACCTCTTGGCCAATTTGGTTGAAACTTCATAGGAAGCATCCTCTCAATGTCCTCTCTTAAATTCCTTCAATTTTTTTTGATCCATCCATAATTCTGGTTTCCATGGCAACCAAAAGAAAAAAATAGTGAAAACTTAAAAAATCTTCTTCTCTGAAAGTGTCAGGCCGATTTTCAAATAATTTTGTAGAAATGTTCCTTGGGTGACCCTTTATTAGATTCCTTCAAGAAATGTTGATTGGTCGAAAAACATGGTCGCCAGAGGGCGGGGCTATTTTGCCTTATATGACCATAGTGAAAACTTAAAAAATCTTCTTCTCCGAAAGTGTTCAGCCGATTTTCAAATAATTTTGTAGAAATGTTCATTAGGTGACCCTCTATCAGATTCCTTCAAGCCATGTTGATTGGTCGAAAAATATGGCCGCCAGAGGGCAGGGCTATTTTGCTCTATATGACCATAGTGAAAATTTAAAAAATCTTCTTCTCCGAAAGTGTTGAGCAGATTTTCAAATAATTTTGTAGAAATGTTCTTTGGGTGACCCTCTATCAGATTCCTTCAAGCCATGTTGATTGGTTCAAAAATATGGCCGCCATGGGGTGGGGCTATTTTGCCTTATATGGCTATTGTGAAAACTTAAAAAATCTTCTCCTCCGAAAGTGTCAGGCCGATTTTCAAATAATTTTGCAGAAACATTCCTTGGGTGACACTCTACAAGATTCCTTTAAGCCATGGTGGTTGGTAAAAAATATGGCCACTAGGGGGCAGGGCTGTTTGGAGATTTGATTTTTGCCTTATGGCCGTGGAGCGATACTGGCCCTCTTGGGCCTCTTGTTTAAGTTCTTGTCTAATATTAAGGAAATTGAATATAAATCCTACTTCAGTGATCCTCTACATTTAATTTGTTCAAGCTGTTTTGATTGGTTACAAAACCATAGCAACCTCGCGTCATCACAAAAGGGGTAAATTGAACTTTTAGCTACAAATGACAACTCCTACCATTCCACTTGACCAATTTCAATGTTACTTCACAGGAATGGTCCTCTTTCAAAATTGTTCAAATACTTGCATTCTGTGTAGAACCTTTGTTGCTGCAGCATCAGAAATTGAGAAAGCTCTTGTTAGATTTCAAGATAAAAATGGCTTTTACTGATAAACTATTTCTTTAACTGAGTGTCCACTCCTTGCAGTTTCATTTGAACTCCTGATCAAATTTTCACAGATATTTGCAGTTAAATATTTGCTTCTAATTAACTATCATTCAGGTGATCGATTTAGGGCCATCTTGGCTCTCTTGTTACGTGATTGACCTCCGGCTCGAGTTTCCAAGCTAGAGCCGGAAGTATGCGAAATATGCAAAGGCGATTCCCACGTCGCCTACCGGCTTGTTTTATATTTAACACTTTCCCACATACAACAAATCCGAAGCAGACAACTTTGGAAACTCCCTTTAAATAAAAGTTCAATGATTGAACAGAGTTGAAAACATGATGACAAATGGAGAAATTGCTTGTTTTGAGTAATTCATTCTTTTGTCGCCATTTTCGTTTTCAAAAAGCTGTCTGCTGCAGAGGCATCAGAAATTGTCTATATGAGGGAAAGGGTTAAATTAAAGCATATTTCCCCTTTACTATAAATCTATGAATAATATATTTCCAGATTACATGTCCAACCTTTTTACAAAATCAGCCAATACACATTTAAGATCAAGCACTTTACATACATTAACATCCCAAAACCATGGATCGAATTTTAAGGAAATCATTTAGAGCATTCTGGACTAAAACTTTGGAACCTTATTCTGTTGCATATCATCAGACAATCTGAAACATTACAGAAACTTAAAAGTTCATACTAAACCCTTTCCCTCATACAGACACTTTCGGATGCCTCTGCAGCAGACGGCTTTTTGAAAACATAGTGGCAAAAGAAGAAATTGCACAAAACATGCAATTTCTCCTTTTGCCACAATGTTTTCCACTTTTAGTCATAGGTTATCCATTCAATTATGGAGATTTTCTATGTTTTGACAAAATACGTTCAAAGTCATCTGCTGCAGAATTGTCGTATGAGGGAAAGGGTTAAGGGGGTGGCACTCTGTTGGAAAGAATAATCATGCAATTGTGTTATACATGTAAATGAGAATGCATGTTTTTTCTTTCCATTTATTATTTGTCAATACCTAATATTGTTCTTATATATATTGTCAAATGTAAATATTTGATGCAGAGGGAAGACTGGGTTTACCCAACTCTGTTGCCTCTTTAAATAAAGTCTTTAATATTATTATTATATTATCATTACATTGTGACAAAAGAAGAAATTATGAGCATTTCTCCTTTGCCAAAATGTTTTCAAAAGTCCTCTGCTGCAGATATACGTCATAATGTGTCTACAGTTTAAACTGATTTGATATTTGTAGTGTTGTTTTTTTTTTGTATTTTTAAATATCAGTATGTCTCTAAAATGATGTATAATTTTGATTCTAAGTTTAAATACCGTACTGTGGGAAAAGAAGAAATTGCTCTTTATGAACGATTGGTCACTTTTCCACATTATTTTATAGTTTTGCATAGGTTTCTAATTTGCTTCGGTTCGAAGATATGGCTAAGTGAATATAAATGTTTTCTCTGTTTTGTAGGTCACCAACTCAAGGGCAGAACATCTCGTTTAGAGCTGTTTAAATTGCCAGGGTATTGTAGTGTATTGTTTACCTACGGGCTTATCAGTATAGTTCAGTATGGAACTCTACAGTGGGTACCTATATATTTAGTTAATGATCTGGGACATTCAATAATTACAGGTGAGTTGATTTTATCATCTATGCATCGGTTTACTTGATAAAAGTATTTGAGTTTCACACTGCGAAAACAAGCTATAATGCATTTGTGACAAGTGTAAATCTAGATCAGACAGTGCATTATGTAGTCTGATCTGTCACTGCACTGTTTGCCAATTAGTAATAGAAGGTTTCAAGGTGCAAGTCTCTATCCACACATATAATAATGACTTTAAGGTTGATTTTACTGGAGCTCATTTCAAGAGTCATGGACTTATATGAGAAGGAAACAAAAGCAATGGAGAAGTAGAAACAATTTTTGAGAGAGTTCAACATTCATTGGGAAAAAGAAAAAAATGTATTTAGCTAAATTTCTTCCATTTCCTAAAATAAAAAATTGTTTGTGTTAATTATGGAAAGAATAATTGGAAGTATCAGGCATTTTTGTCAAACAATTAAATCAAGCAATAGGTTGAATCCTTAACCCTGGGAAATGGTTAACTGATTAGCATGTATTTCGTATTCTGATGTACAGAATTTGAAGAATCTTCTGGCTAATATTCTTCTATATATGTGTGATTTACTGCAGGTAACACTTATAAAGCTATGTATACTGTATATGTGTGTAATTTACTGCAGGTAACACTTAGCTATGTATACTGTATATGTGTGTGATTTACTGCAGGTAACACTTATAAAGCTATGTATACTGTATATGTGTGATTTACTGCAGGTAACACTTATACTAGTGCCTTTGAGGTTGGTGGAATAACTGGTTCTCTGTTAGCTGGTTATTATTCCGATTATTTATTATCAAAAGTGAGTACCAGTGAAATTTAATTTTAGAACATTAAGTAACTTAGACGATTTTAAAAAAAGTATCGGATTATATTTTACAAAGAAAATTGATTTAAGTTTATGGAAATGTTTTGTAACATAAGATTTTTAGTTGTATTGCAAATCCACACTATAGACTTTAGATGTTTGTCCGGACCTCTGTCTGTCCATCTGGAGGTCAACATTTGATTTATTATATAATCATAATTTGTTCACTTTTTCTTTTGATAAATCTTTCCAGCCCGAAGACGCATTTTATGCATCTGCAGCAGACAACATCGTGGCTGGCAAATGGTGTAATTGCTCATAAATTGCTCATAATGAGCAATTTTTCCATTTGCCAACATTAAACAACAATCAGCATGTTTTCAAAAGTCGTCTGCTCCAGAGGCGTCAGAAAGTGTCTGTATGTGGGAAAGGATGATTGATTTTTGTGTCGCCTAGACGAAGTAGCTAAAGCAAGATTTAGGTGTTGCTGTCTGGTGACGCCGTCAAATATTTGCATTTGGCTCAACATTAAAGTTTCATTTTTTTGCTTTTTCTCAATAAGTGAGGGATAGCTTTCAAACTTGGATCATAGGTGCATTCTTCTCTTCTTCACATTGTAAGCTGAAGATGTTTAGTGTAACCTAATTTTAAGGTTAAAAACATGATTTTTTAGTGGATTTGAGAATTGGGCATAACATCTTCATTTTTTGTTGGAATGATTTAAATTTTGCACACACATTTAATATATCAAGTACTTCAACATGTATATCAAATGGGTTTAAGGGTTATATGTTTAGATTTTATTTGCTGATTTTTTTTTTGGTATTTTCAACTTTGTCATTTATAAGATTTGCGTTTAGCTCAACGTTAAAAGTTTTGTCTTTTTTACTTTTGTCAATAACTACTTGTGCAAAGGCTTTCAAACTTAGATCATAGTTGCATCTAAAACCTTTGTTAATGTTGTATGCTAAAGCTGATGAGTGTGATCTTCTTTTGTGTCAGAGTAAAAAACATGAATTCTAATGGATTTTTTGTTAGGATGATTTTGAATTTTGCACACATTGAATTTCTAAAGTACTTCAACATATCAAAAGGGTTTAACCCTTTCCCTCATATGACAATTCTGCAGCAGATGACTTTGAACATAATTTGTCAAAAAATAGAAAATCTCTATAATTGAATGGATAACCTATGACTAAAAGTGGAAAACATTGTGGCAAAAGCAAAAGGAGAAATTGCTCGTTTTGAGCAATTTCTTCTTTTGTCACTATGTTTTCAAAAAGCTGTCGGCTGCAGAGGTGTCAGAAAGCGTCTATATGAGGGAAAGGATTAATACATTTGGACATTTTTTTATTTTTAATTTTTTGTATTTTTAAACTTAGTCATATTTATCAATTGCGTTTAGCTCAACATTAAAGTATCATGTTTTTACGCTTAATTCTTGTTATTTAGATTACAACAACAGCTAGCAGTACAATACGACAGTATGTTGTGGCGTTGTTCACCAGTGGTCTGGTTGTTTGTTTGGTCCTTCTCACTTGGATCATATCCTCCTCTTCCTCTTTGGTAGGTATTGAAACATGCGTCCATATTGTAATACCTCATTCATTTGAATTGTCTATGCCATGTGACTAATAAGTCAGTGCAAATTATATGTGATCCCTTCTGTGTGTAAAGGTACAAGTTGGCATTGCTGTACAGGGAATTTTTAGATCTTTCTGTCCATCGGTTATACCTTTCCCACATACAGCTGCTTTCTGACACATCTGCAGCAGACGGCTATTGAAATCATGGTGTCATGGATGAAATTTTCACAATGTTTTCAACTTTATTCAATAATTGTTCTTTTATTTATAGAGAGTTCCAATATTGTTGACAAGATGATTTCAAAGTTGTCTGCCGCTGATTTAATGTTTATGGAAAGGGTTCATTTGAATTGACGATACAATTTGACTGATAGGTCTATGATAACTATATATGAGCCCGTCTATTCAAAAAGGTAAAAGTTTGCATTGCTGTACATTGTACAGAGCTCTAGATAAGACAAGTATTTCACATCGCGAAATCCTTATTTGACTCTAAAACCATATGTTGTTGGTACTCAAAAGAATCGTCTTTTTTTAGACTATGGATGCACATGCTGATCTAGTCTACACTGTTCACAAGAGCCAATTTGCACCTTAATCCCATGGACAAGCTAATATTTCTATGTAAACGGAGCTTGTTGTGTATTTAACATTATACAGTATAATATTATGTGTATTCGTTTGTATCATATTATTATATGAAACTGTATCCTAACAACTTTTGATTGAATTATGTATTTCAATGTACATATGGCTCAGACAGAATGACAAAAAGAATGATGCTTTCTGCCATGCCTTATGGATTTGGAAGGGGCATAAAGCATTGCTCTTTTAAGCTTGTCTGTTTTTCGTAGAAAAAATCGTAGTCACAAAGCTTTAACCTTACCTTACATAACTCAAAGATATTTACACATATTCAAATGAAACTTAATACACATGTTCCTAGAAACAATATGCATGTCTATGCCAAGTCAGATAATAATTATTCAGTTATGCCCCTTTTTGAACTTAAAAAAAAACCAGACAACAGTTGGCGTTGGCTCCACAGCGCTCTTGTTTGACAATCTGTCTTTGTCAAGAACAGTTCAATATTTTCAAATGAAACTTGATGAACATGTTCCTAGGAACATTACACATGTCTTTACCAAGTCACATATTTCTGGCTATAATAATTTTTTAGAAATAACCCTTTTTCCACTTAGAAAAAACTGACAATCGTTGGCGTTCGCTCTGCGGCGCTCTTGTTTGACAATCTGTCTTAGCTAGTCAAAAGAAAGATTTATGGACAGTTTCTGTTTCCTTTTATAGTAGGGATGTTGCTTTTCAACTTTGCACATCGAGGGCTTGGCGTGAAACGGTTGTAACTAAAGTTGGTAATTTTTTACCAAGATTTATCACTTCGCCATAAAGTCTTTATAAGCGTTAAATAATTTTTCTTGGTAAACAATGGAAATTTAGGTGCCATTGCTCGTTCTGAGCAATGGCACCTAAATTTGCATTGTTTACAAAAGGGTCAAAATTGCCCCTAAACCAGGGTTTTCAAAATAGGATTTTAGTTACAACTGTTTCACGCCAAGCCCTCGACATGCACTTTGGATGCTTACAAAAACACTTTGGACCATGTTTAGTAATTGAGCTGTGCAAGCAAGAAAGGTGTTTTGTTGCATCACAATTTGTTAAAAAACTCTTATCTCCTGATGAGGGTCAATTAAGTTTTGAAAGAGTTGTTAAGTACATGTAGTGTAAAATGGGTATAATGCTTTCACTGCCGAATTTCACAAAGTAGACTCTTCCATGTTGAAAATGGGACCACTCCACTTTTTGTGCTAAAGGAAATTTGGAAAAAATTTATGTCCAAGTTGCATTTAATTGCCTTTGGCGGCAGAGAAAGGGTTAATAGTTAAAATAATATCGTAGATTCTTCCTTAATATTCCAGTTTACTATCATGTTTGTTGCCTTTGGTATTGGAGTGACGATATATGGACCAGTGTCAATACTCGGTGTAGCTGCCTTAGAATGTGCCCCCAACAATCTCTCTGGTCTGGCCTTATCTGTGTGTTCATTGTTAGTCAGTGGTAAGTTCTGCATTTTGGGAAAAGGGAGAGAAAAAATTGCTGGTTTTGAGCAATTTACAATTATTAACACATTTCTGCAATGTTTCAAGAGATGTCTGCTGCAGAAGTGTCTAATTTAAGAAAAGGGTTAAGATATTTCAAATCCCCCCAAAAAAATGAAATTTCAGGGATTTAACCCCCATACAGCAAATAAGCAGCAGATGATTTGAAATCATTGTGTTAAATGGAGAAATTGCTCATTATGAGCACTTTCCCCTTTTGCCTCAATGATTTCAAAAGTTGTCTGCTGCAGGGGCATCAGAAAGCGTCTATATGTGGGAAAGGATGAGGAAAAGATGAGTGTTTTGGTAGTAAGAGTTCTTCTACAGCTGCCCCTGAGTATTTGTATAACTATTTATGAGAATATTGTTTTGTGGTTAAACTTTGAACTTTGGGTTGAGAGGTGCTGGGTTCACAGTCGTGTCTGGACTATCATAAAAGTATCCCATATCACTCCTCTTCATCAATATATTTCAATTTTAGTTTTTGCCTTCGAAGGAACTGGTTACCTGATGTACTGTGGCTAATTTGCTTCATTGAATTTCACTTTGTGTGGCCCGGTGGTCTAGTGGTTTTTATTTAACTTTTATTTAAATGAAACTGTAATTACAGAATAAAGTTGATAACATAGTTGCATAAGCAAAAATTATTACTTCTTGTTTTTGCCACAAAGATTTGGAAAGTCATCTGCTGCAGTTGCGCCAAATTGTGTCTGAATATGAGAGATGTTCAGCTTAATTAACCCTTTCCCACCTGCAGACACATTTTGACACAATAGCAGCAGACGACTTTTGAAAACATTGTGGCCAAGGTGAAATTGCCCATGATGAGGAATTTCTCCTTTGGCCACAATGTTTTTAACTTTTTTTTTAGTAATTATACCTACAATTTTAGAGATTTTCCATATTTTATAGTAGCTATTTTCAAAGTCGTCTGCTGCAGAGTTGTTGCATGTGGGAAAGGATTAAGTGTAGGAATTGTTTTCAATTGAATTTCTTTTTCTCTCTACTTTCAGTGACTCAATCAATGGCAGGGTTACCCCTGGGTTTTATTATCAAACAGTTTGGCTGGAATGTCAGTTTTTATCTCCAGCTTTTTATCTCTATCACCATTACTGTTCATTTATTTTATTTTACGAGAGATTATAAATATATTGATGTAAAAACAAATAAAAAAGAACAATAGAGTCAACATTTTGTTTGTTAATCATTTGGTTGACCACCACCTGTAACAACTTTTGTCATGACAAAATGTTTTACTTGCTTCAAATGGCTTCTCGTCTGTAACGAATTGGCCAATTGGGATGAAACTTCACAGATAGCGTACTCCCAATGTTCTCTCTCTAAGTTCCTTCAAATTTTTGGGATCCATTCAAATTCTTGGTTTCCATGGCAACTGAATGAAAAATCTTTAAAAAAATTCTCCTTTCAAACTGGTTGGCAGATATTCTAATCATGTTTTATAGAAATGTGCCTTATATGGCTATAGTAAGTCTTTTAAAGTCTCTGAAAGTATCTGGCTGATTTCCAAATAATCTTGTAGAAATGTTCCGCCATGGTCGAGTGGTTAGCGTCGAGGATTTGAAACCGGGTGTCCTGGGTTCGATCCCCAGTCGCGGCATGACGGTCATGGTGGAGTGCCCTTGGGCAAGGCACATTTTCTAGCCTAGTACTGGTTTGTTTACCCAGGGATCATGAATAAGTGAACTGTCACTAATATAACTGAAATAATGTTGAAAGCAGCGTTAAACCCCAATAAAACAAAACCCTCAATCGATTCCGTCAAGCCATGTTGATTGGTCAAATGACATGGCAATCTTTTATGCCCAGAGCGTACGATTTTGATAATTATTTCCTAAGAAAGTAAATGAAATACTAACCGGTACATTTCTTTGGTGACTTTCTAAGTCATATTAATTTGTCAAAAGACAGACATAATAGCCTATTATTAATAGGGTGTGGATTATTTCGCTTTGTGGCAGTGGAACTATACTGGTCTCCTTTGGCCTCTTGTATTTGCTTACTTGACAGCAAAATTAGTTATTGTGGACGTAATAACAAGTTACATTGCATTACTTGGGTGAGCGATCAAGGGCCATCATGGACCTCTTGTTTATAATTCCACATTCATACATGCAGCAAATCTGCTGAAAACATGTAGTCAACAGTCTAAATGTCTCTATACAAGAGAGAACAATTATTTAAGAAAGCTGAAAGCATTACGACAACAGGAGAAATTTTTCATTGTGAAAAAATTCTCCTTTTGCCTCATTGTTTTCAAAAGTCCTCTGCTGCAGTGTCTTCAGAACTGCTGCTGTGTCTTCAGAAAGTGTCTGTTTTTGTGAAAGGGTTTAAATAGGTTTTTATGACACTGAACAAAGTTCAATATTTGTTTTATCCTCTTGTGACGAGGTTGTCGAGGGTATAGGGATCCGCCCATACGGACATTCGTGTCCCAAGAATGTTGCTGCTCTAGCGACTTTATTTCTTACCCGACATTTATGAAACTGAACAGAGCTCTAATAGATAAGAGGCGTTTTGCATGCACTAAAATCCTTATTTGACCCTCTAACCGTATGTTGTCAGTGAGACGCTTATGTTGAGTACTGATTCGATTCTTTTGACTACCCACAACATAGGGCTTGCTTTAGTAATAAGAGAGAAATTGTGGGAAAAAGAGCTGAAAACCACTCCTTATCTGGACCTCTGCTGACTACACATGTTGTTTTGTATTACCTCTTGTACGAGTTCGCACTTCACCTACCTGGGTCAAAGGTCTATGTCACATTGGCTATTATATGTCTGTACAAAACGACGTCATCGCTTTAGCAACTTCATTTGTTATGTGATTGTTATGGAACTTAACATACTGGTTCACAAACTTCGTTTCTTGTACGAGTTTGCGTTTCACCAACCTAGGTCAAGGTAATAGTGACTATCAAAAGTCTGTACAAAATCTTTATAGCGACTTTATTTCTTATCAGATTGTTATGAAACTGAGCCCACATATTCACCAACATCGCATCTTGTACAAGTTTTTGCTTCAACGCAAAGCAAGTAAAGTCAAGGTCACCGTGACTAGTATACGTATGTATAAAACGATAACATTGCTCTAGTGACTATTAGCTCGTCTGTTTTTCGGAGAAAAACGTCAGGCTATTGCGATACCCTTGGAGTGGTCGTCATTGTGTTCCTCACAAAACTTTAACCTTACCTCATAACTCTAAAACAGTTTTACATATTGAATATGAAACTTGGTACACATGTTCCTAGAAACAAAACGCATGTTTATACCAAGTCACATAACTCTGGTTTTAATAGTTATTCAGTTATGTCCCTTTTCGAGTTAGAAATTCATACAAAAAGTTTAACCTTGCCCATACCTCAAAAACCATTCAACATTTTCAAATGAAACTTGGTATACATGTTCCTAGGAACCATATGCATGTCTTATACCAAGTCACATAATAAATATTCAGCAATGCCTATTTTTTCGACTTAGAAAACGCTGACAATGTCAAGGTCAAGATCACTGACGATAATGCCTTTGTAAGCAACGCCAATAAACACACATCTCGATTTAATCTCTAATTTGGAGATTAAGGGGCGTTTCAAGGGGCAGTTATAAGTGATAGACTTGATTGCCTTTTTATTTTGATTTGGCTATCATTTAGATAAGTTAAAGGTACATGAACAGATTTTTTTTTTTTTAAATAAAACATATTGTTTATATATATAACGTGTCAAGTGTGCATTTAAACACTTCCAAATTTTAGACAATTGAAAAAAGGATATTCGGATAAAATCCGGTCAATTTGACTGAAAAGTATTGTTGAACAACGACCAATGCATGTTAAAAGGGTTTGTGCCCACTTTCCCAACCGCTAATTTCCGCACTTACCAATTATCCCCAGTTATCTCCTCGCACCTCAAACTTACTGTATTTTATATGCTGTTAAAAAGAAGAACTACACACAAAAACTTGTACTTGCAGTGTATTATTTCACTGTTATTTATTTCAGAAATCTTGTTTCATTCTGTTTAAAATACATTAGGCCAGTCAATTAACAACTTGACCCACCACAAATTGCAAAAGAAACGATTCCACCTGCATTCGTTCAGGAATGACCCCCTAAACACCATATTAAGAATCTCAAGGAATCTAAATAGGGGAAGGGGGTCAAATATGCTAATTTATTCTAATTTATGCTAATTATTAGCCAAATATAGGGAAACAATGACTTTTGTCAAAAATCATCCGAATAAGTCAATCAAGGTGTCTAATCATATGTTTTCAGTATCCAGGAAACCAATGAAACCATTGTTAACGATAAAAAATATGTTGCATCATGGATAATATGCAAATTAATCACCAATTTTTGCCTATTTTTGGGTCAATTTCGGATATTTGTAATTTTCGTGAAAATTTCTCCTGTTGTGACCATTTATGATTCTAACCCTATGTTCTTAGGGTCTAGGAAACCAACGAATATGGTTTTAAGACAAAAAAGGCATTGCAGCATAGGAAATATGCAAATTACCCACAGCAATTGCCGATTGAAATGAGAACGTCTAGCAATAGAACGTTTCAGACACAGCATATAAATGCGTATAAATATATTATACAGCATTTAAATGTCTTAGTCACTCACAACCTGGTAAATAGTAATCCAGACATTGTTTTCATGGTAAAGCTAGCTTAATTAGCTTTTTTTTTTACATTTGTAATGTTATCATTGGAACGTTCACATTTTCACAATTACTGACGGCTTTTAACTGGACCCTTTTCTTGTCATCTAGTCATCTTCATCTTCATTGTCAATGTCAATGTCGATATCACTCATTACAAGTATTTCAATGTTTGTGCAACTAAGACCCTCACAGTTGCTTAGTAACAGGCAGAAGAACAGAGAAGGCCATGCATCAGACATGTGCATCGAAGTGTGCTGCACCCTGTTTTACACTCGCATCTGACCATCTCAAGCATTTGCTTTGTGCCGCCGGCAGGTCTATTGTGTTTGGCAACAACTGTCCTTCAACTTCTTCCCAGCCCCACTCGGATGGCTCAAGGCCTGACACATCTCCTTTCCACTCCTGAATTTGGAAGAATACTCTCAAGCTATGATATCTAGCAGCAGCTGATGTAGGGGGCAAATTCTTTGCCCCTATTGCTTTCGAACCCTTTTTCACCATATCACAATATCGTTTGACGGAACTTTGCATTCTTTATGATCATTTTTAGTGCTCTGGCTTTGCCAAGTCCTTGTTCTCTTAAAGTTGAGTCACATCCCAGTATAGTATGAATAAATAAGATGTGTGAACACATTCTCGCCAAGTGTGGCTTTCGTCTTCTTTATATCCCAGACTCTATGCTTGGTGGAATTTGCCTTGGGCTCTGGTCTACTGCTATCTCACCATGCGGATATCAACTCAAATGACATCTTCTGAAGACCAGAGCCCAAGGCAAATTCCACCAAGCATAGAGTCTGTGACATAAAGAAGTCGAAAGCCACACTTGGCGAGAATGTGTTCACATATCTTATTTATTCATGCTATACTGGGATGTGACTCAACTTCAAGAGTACAAGGGTTAGCACTAAAAAGCCGGAGCACTAAAAATGATCATAATGAATGCAAAGTTCTGTCAACTTGCACAGGTTTTCAGTGGCAATAAGAACAATCCCAAGGAGGATATCATTAAGGCGGTGGAGGAATCGTTAGTATGCCTCCTTAACAGAGCAGAAAAAGATGATCTGAACAGTTTGCATTACAAACGATATTGTGATAAGGTGAAAAGGGATTCGAAAGCAGTAGAGGCAAAGAAATTGCCCCCTACATCAACTGCTGCTAGATATCATAGCTTGAGAGTATTCTTCCAAATTCAGGAGTGGAAAAGAGACGTGTCGGGCCTTGAGCCATCCAAGATGGGGCTGGGAAGAAGTTGGGGGACAGTTGTTGCCAAACACAACAGACCTGCCGGCGGCACAAAGCAAATGCTTGAGATGTTTAGATGCAAGTGTAAAACAGGGTGCAGCACACTTCGATGCACATGTCTGAGGCATGGCCTTCTCTTTTCTTCTGCCTGTAGCAACTGTGAGGGTCTTAGTTGCACAAACATTGAAATACTTGTAATGAGTGATATCGACATTGACATTGACAATGAAGATGAAGATGACTAGATGACAAGAAAAGGGTCCAGTTAAAAGCCGTCAGTAATTGTGAAAATGTGAACGTTCCCATGATAACATTACACATGTAAAATAAATAGCTAATTAAGCAAGCTTTACCCTGAAAACATCTGACTGGATTACAATTTACCAGGTTGTTAGTGACTAAGACATTTAAATACTGTATAATATATTTATACGCATTTATATACTGTGTCTGAAACGTTCTTTTGCTAGACGTTCTCATTTCAATCGGCAATTGCTGTGGGTAATTTGCATATTTCCCATGATGCAATGCCTTTTATTGTCTTAAAACCATATTCACTGGTTTCCTTGACCATAAGAACATAGGGTTAGACTCATAAATGGTCACAACAGGTGAAATTTTCACAAAAATTACAAATATCCGAAATTGACCCAAAAATCGGCAAAAATTGGTGATTAATTTGCATATTATCCATGATGCAACATATTTTTTCTCGTAAAGAATGGTTTCATTGGTTTCCTGCATACTGAAAACATATGATTAGACACCTTGATTGACTTATTCGGATGACTTTTGACAAAAGCCATTGTTTCCCTATATTTGGCTAATAATTAGCATAAATTAGAATAAATTAGCATATTTGACCCCCTTCCCCTATTTAGATTCCTTGAGATTCTTAATATGGTGTTTAGGGGGTCATTCCTGAATGAATACAGGTGGAATCGTTTCTTTTGCAATTTGTGGTGGGTCAAGCCCTAAAATGGGCTAGATTGACTGGCCTACATACTTATTCTAGAATATAACTATTTTTTGGTCATTTTTGTTTTCAGTGCGTATTTATAAGGAGATATTTTTTTCTTTAATTGTGTATAGATAAAATACAAATTGGCAGTATGTAATGTTAACAATAATAATTCAGATAAAAGTAATAATAATAAAAAATCAGACATAGTTTAAGTTTGAAATATGAACTATCAAGATACAAACAATCCACAATATTTATCTATTATTTATTTATGATTATAATAGCTATACTTGGTAATTAAATAATTATATGTATCAACACTATTTTTTAATTAGCAACTATGAACTGATTGCAAATTATTCTGAAAGCAACAATAACAAGTCCTGATTAATGAAATTTACAAATATAATAATGATAAATAACAGTTGAAAGCTAAGAAAAAACCGGACACTATCTGTAAGTTATTGTACCACAGATATAAAAAGAAGGTCAGTTTCTCCTACAAAATGGCAAATACGCGATCGATGGAGTGGGACAATTCCACCCAAGAGGTTGCGGCTATACTGCCTACATTCTAGCTGGAGCAAATGCTCATCAGACTGAAGCACCAGCTTCGAACTGGCGAAATTGACATCGTGAACTATGTTGATGCTGCTTCTCACTTAGTTAAACTAAAGTGAATATGTACCAATTTAACATTAAAGTGTTGTATATATGTTTTGATTTTATATCAGTCTACACATAAACATTTCAAGATGCTCTATTTATTTATCCTTTTTTAGCTCGCCAGATTAAGGCGAGTTATTGTGATCGCCTTTTGTCCGTCGTTTGTCGTCCGTCGTCAACATTTGCTTGTTAACATTCTAGATGCAACATTTTGCATCCAATCTTTATGAAAGTTAATCAGAACATATATCTCCATCAACTCTAGGCCAAGTTCGAAACTGGGTCATGTCAAAAACTAGGTCACTAGGTCAAATTTAAAGAAAATCTTGTTAACACTCTGGAAGCCACATTTTTGGCTTGAGCATGTTGATATCTAGGCCAAGTACGAAACTGGTCATGTGGGGTTATAAACTAGGTCACTAGGTCAAATTTAAGGACAATCTTGTTAACACTGAAAGTCACATGTTTGGCTTGAGCATGTTGAGACTTTGTCAGAATGTTTGTCTCAGTGATATCTAGGCCAAGTTCGAAACTGGGTCATGTCCGGTTAAAAACTACGTCACTTGGTAAAATTTAAGGAAAATCTTGTTAACACTCTGGAAGCTACATTTTTGGCTTGAGCATGTTGAAACTTTGTCAGAATGTTTGTCTTAGTGATTTCTAGGCCAAGATCTTTTTTTTTTTTTTGTGTGATATAGATATTCAACGTAATAAAGGCCTCCGGTCCAAAATACACAATATACAATACACATTTTGTTATTTTTAAGTTGCATCTCTCTTAATCTAATATACATTACAATATGCAAACCTGTGTAAAATCATATACAAGATTTAGTACTTAAGCTAATTAAGACTTGGATCGTATTTACTAAAACCTTTACAGTGTCAAAAATTTAGGTCTGAATAGAAAATTTATTAAAATAAAGTGTATATTTTAACAGTTAATTCAATTTCATGAAATTATGTTGAAACACGGTTTTAACTACTCAAACAATTACATAAAATAATACACAATTTACCATCTATATTTTTATCGAGTTAATCAACGTAACATAGAAAAAGAAGAATGTATTTGAATTCGATAGGTTGTGGAGGTTGTGTTGAAGGCTATCACGAGGCTGTTCTCGAAGTTGTCGTCGACCAAGATAACACTATTTCCAGTTGCTGTGTGTGTCCAACTTCCTTCTAGTATTATGTCTGAGGAAGTGTTGGTGTTTTCTACGAGCCTCGTACAGGAAAGATTTGGACGCATCACATGTCGGATGTATTTCAATGACCTCTAACTATAGCTGCCCGAGGGTTCCCGAAAGCGGAATTCGCAAAATCGGGATGTTTCGGCATGTCTTCGTGATGTTCCGGAACCCTTCCGTGTCCTTCCTTAACACTTCTGGAAACCTTCTCGGCACTTCGGGGCCAAATCGGGATCGAAAGAACTTCGGCATCAAAATTTTAAAAGTTTTAAAATTTGGACTCCGAATATTTATTCGGGACGGCTTCGGGATCTTTGGCAAACCATCGGCAACCACTCGGGACGTTCGGGAACCCACCGCCATTAACTCGGCATATTCGGTAAGCCTTCTGCGAGGCTTCGTAATCGTTTAGCAATCCCGACAACGAATACTAGTTCGGCATCGTTTATATACCCCGACTCTCAAATCGGCAACATTTCAGCATTCTATCGCCAACGATTCGGCAACTCTTCAGCATGTTCTGCAATGGGCTGCCAGAAGAATCGACCCCACGCGAAATCAACCCCATTTTACTCAGAAGAATCGACCCCAATTTTAGTCAACCCCGTTATCGGTTTTAGTAGGTGTGAATGGATGATGGTTCTTTTGTTGTATAATCACTACATTTTCATAGAGGACATATCTCCTTTTCTCACAATATTACTAAATTATCCAATATCATGGTTTCAAAGTATGCCGAAGTTTTGTAATAGTGTTTGATAGAGGACATTTCTCCTTTTCTCACAATCTTATTAAATTATCCAATATGCCGAAGATGTGTACTACTGTTTGATAAAGGACATATCTCCTTTTCTCACAATGTTACTAAATTATCCAATAGTATGGTTTCAAAGTAGTCCGAAGTTTTGTAAAAGTGTTTGATAGAGGACATTTCTCCTTTTCTCACAATCTTACTAAATTATCCAGTATGCCGAAGATGTGTACTACTGTTTGATAGAGGACATATCTCCTTTTCTCACAATGTTACTAAATTATCCAATATCATGGTTTCAAAGTATGCCGAAGTTTGTAATAGTGTTTGATAGAGGACATTTCTCCCTTTCTCACAATGTTGCTAAATTATCCAATATGCCGAAGATGTGTACTATTGTTTGATAGAGGACATATCTCCCTTTCTCACAATGTTACTAAATTATCCAATATCATTTTTTCAAAGTATGCCGAAGTTTTGTAATAGTGTTTGATAGAGGACATTTCTCCTTTTCTCACAATGTTACTAAATTATCCAATATCATGGTTTCAAAGTATGCCGAAGTTTTGTAAAAGTGTTTGATAGAGGACATTTCTCCTTTTCTCACAATGTTTCTAAATTATCCAGTATGCCGAAGATGTGTACTAATGTTTGATAGAGGACATATCTCCTTTTCTCACAATGTTACTAAATTATCCAATATGCCGAAGATGTGTACTACTGTTTGATAGAGGACATATCTCCTTTTCTCACAATGTTACTAAATTATCCAATATCATGGTTTCAAAGTATGCCGAAGTTTGTAATAGTGTTTGATAGAGGACATTTCTCCTTTTCTCACAATGTTACTAAATTATCCAATATGCCGAAGATGTGTACTACTGTTTGATAGAGGACATATCTCCTTTTCTCACAATGTTACTAAATTATCCAATATCATGGTTTCAAAGTATGCCGAAGTTTGTAATAGTGTTTGAAAGAGGACATTTCTCCTTTTTTCACAATGTTACTAAATTATCCAATATGCCGAAGATGTGTACTACTGTTTGATAGAGGACATATCTCCTTTTCTCACAATCTTACTAAATTATCCAATATCATGGTTTCAAAGTATGCCGAAGTTTTGTAATAGTGTTTGATAGAGGACATTTCTCCTTTTCTCACAATGTTACTAAATTATCCAATATGCCGAAGATGTGTACTACTGTTTGATAGAGGACATATCTCCTTTTGTCACAATTTTACTAACTTATCCAATATGCCGAAGTTGTGTACTACTGTTTGATAGAGGACATATCGAGGGCTTGGTGTGAAACGGTTGTAAATGAAAACCTATTTTGAAAACCCTGGTTTAGGGGCAATTTTGACCCCTTTGTTAACAATACAAATTTAGGTGCCATTGCTCAGAACGAGCAATGGCACCTAAATTTCCATTGTTTAACAAGTAAAATGATTTAACGCTTATTAACACTTGATGGCGAGGTAATTAACCTTGGTAAAAAAATACCAATTTGAGTTACAACCGTTTCAGGCCAAGCCCTAGATATCTCCTTTTCTCACAATGTTACTAAATTATCCAATATCATGGTTTCAAAGTATGCCGAAGTTTTGAAATAGTGTTTGATAGAGGATATTTCTCCTTTTCTCACAATCTTACTAAATTATCCAATATGCCGAAGATGTGTACTACTGTTTGATAAAGGACATATCTCATTTTCTCACAATGTTACTAAATTATCCAATATGCCGAAGATGTGTACTTCTGTTTGTTAGAGGACATATCTCCTTTTCTCACACTCTTACTAAATTATCCAATATGCCGAAGATGTTTTCAAAGTCACTATTTTTTTCCCCCTCGTTTGTTTACTACATGTATGCAGCATTAATTTAATAATTGTTTTGGTTTTTTCCATTTATAACAAAATGTTTTCAAAGGCACTATTTGTTTTTTTTACTCGATTGTTTACTATGCAGCATTTATTTAATAAACGTTTTTTTTTTTTCGATTTATAACAAAATGTTTTCAAAATCACTACATTGTCATTTTTTTCCCATTGGCATGACTGTTTATTACACTTAAACCCTCCATTCACTCCTAAAACCGATCCATTCACACCTATCAAAACCGATGATGGGGTTGACTAAAATTGGGGTCGATTCTTCTGAGTAAAATGGGGTCGATTTCGCGTGGGGTCGATTCTTCTGGCTACCCTGCAATGTTACCGCAACCTTTCCGCACGATCGGGAAACATTCGGGAGCCAATTTCGGAACTGTCGGCATTCTTCCGCGTCGCATTCGGCTACTTCGGATAGGTTTCGGCGTTTATACCGCAACCTTTCGTATGTCACTCCGCGAATACATGCCCAACGAGCCCGACGGCAAAGCTTCGCCCATTGTATTGATTAATGATCCCGAAACTAGCAAAATGTTATCGGCAACCCTCCCGCAAAGCATCGGGGCTGTAGTGGACGGCAGCTACTATTAACTGGTGTCACCCCACTCATTATCTCGAGGCCTGTTCAGCTTTTCTGTGAATATTGTTGAAAGAGGTCGTAGTGCCCTTATTCATAATATTCCTCGCCAGGTCTGCTAGGTGGTTTATGGCTCTATCTTCGTAAGCCTGTTGGTATGCCGTTGAAGATTAACAAAGAAGCAGAGAAACCTGGTTTAACCCTTTCCCTCATACGACAATTCTGCAGCAGACGACTTTGAACGTATTTTGTCAAAACATAGAATATCTCCATAATTGAATGGATAACCTATGACAAAAAGTGGAAAACATTGTGGCAAAAGGAGAAATTGCACGTTTTGTGCAATTTCGTCTTTTGTCATTATGTTTTCAAAAAGCGTCTATATGAGGGAAAGGTTTAATACATCTCCAGAATACTCGGTCTTCTCCATTAGGAATACTCTGTAGATGAATCCTTCTAGTTCCAAATTTATGGTACCCGCTTCTGTTGGTAATGCATTTAGCATTACGTTGTGCTTTGGCCATGGTTGAACATGAGAACGGATTTCCAAAAGCTTTTAGTATGGTAGCCGAGGTACTATAATATATGTGTACGCCAGGCTTGAACCAGATACATATAAATTGATTTGTCTCTGCGTGATCAAACATGTGTACATACGATGGAATTACCAGGCGCGTACCAAGCCATACGCACGAACGCAAATCCATTCTCGCCAGAAAAGGTAAACAAATAAAAGTGTCAAGTATGCATGAACGATTGAAGATTGAAAGGGTAAAGCTCTTGTTTCGTCCGATCATGTCCATTTTAGAGGATTAGATAAATAAGCGCTTGAGGGTTTTACCAGATATTCTTTGTAAATATGAGCCGGTCCACGAGAAAACAAACATTATTGACTGCGTAATGTATCGACCCAGATCAGCGTGTGCAGTCCTTTTGCCTAACGTTTTTATTTCTCAGATATTATACCTTCATTTATAAATATTTTCTATAACTTTAGTAGTTTTGAAACAGTACCTGCTGCGGATTCGTTGTATGTAGGAAAGGGTAAAGTAAATCCGTTATGATCGGGGGTTACGTTATTAATTTCCAACTCTAATGGATTTCTTATGACACATTGATTGACAGCACGGTTACGGATAGATAGAGAGTGGACCACGTCGGAAAATAAAGAGTCTTGTTACATCAATGTGAATACAACAGACAAACGTCCCTATGGAAACGACAGGCAATAAGACGTCGAGTTTCATCGCTGTGAACACTGACAGGCTATTAGTGGTCTCTTCCATCGCTGTGATAACGACTTGAAGGTCGTGTAACCGCACCGGAACTTCACCAAATATTCCGCACATTCGTGGATGGCAAATGACGCTAGTCACACTAACTTTGATCCGTCATCGGAAAGAATGAATGACCGAGCCCGGTAAGTACGAGGGTTGACCCTTTCCCACCTATAGACTTATTTTAACGCATCTGTAGCAGACGACTCTTAAAAACATTGTGAACAAAAGGAGTATTTGCTCAAAACGAGCAATTTCACTTTTTTGCCACAATGTTTCAACCTTTTTCAATAATTATAACTACAATTATAGAGTTTTTCTATATTTTTGGGGAAATTTTTTCAAATTCTTCTGCTGCAGATTTTTTGTATGTGGGAAATGGTTAACAATCAGGGGATCGCGAGTTCGATCCTCGGCTCGGCCATTGATAAAAGACATCGTCTTCCACCAATGGGCGAAAGTGGAGTCTATGTTTGAAAGTTATAAGTTGCCTAGGAAACTGATATATGGAGAAACCCGTTACTCTCCAATCAATCACTCACTCATTACTATTACATTGAAAACTCTGTATAAATCAAATCATATTTTTTATTTAATAAAAAGCATTGTGACAACAGGAAAAGATACTCATATGTACTCACTGATATTAATAAAAACAGAGACACCCGTATTCTTCTGTAATATAGCTGTCCCACGAGAAAACCAACATTGAGGACGCTGCGTAAGGTTTCGACCCGGTTCAGTCTAAGCATGCCGGGCAGACACTTTTTGTCTCTTGTATATTTACTGTAAGGTTTACTGTTTCAGGAATCATTACTCTATACCTCTATATCCCAGAGACGGAATGTGTCCGCCCGGATTAGCCTGTGCGGATTGCGCAGGCTGATCTGGGTCAATACATTACGCATAGGCCATAATGTTGGTTTTCTCGTGGAACGGCTCATAGTGACTAAACAATCATAGATCTATAAAATAAAACACATTCAAGAGGTTCATCTTCAGAGGTATACAATATCTCCATTGTATACACCCAGTAAAACCGCGTCGGTGGTGTAGTAGTAGAGCGTCCGCCTCGGTGGTGTAGTAGTAGAGCGTCCGCCTCGGTGGTGTAGTAGTAGAGCGTCCGCCTCGGTGGTGTAGTAGTAGAGCGTCCGCCTCGGTGGTGTAGTAGTAGAGCGTCCGTCTCGGTGGTGTAGTAGTAGAGCGTCCGCCTCGGTGGTGTAGTAGTAGAGCGTCCGCCTCGGTGGTGTAGTAGTAGAGCGTCCGCCTCGGTGGTGTAGTAGTAGAGCGTCCGCCTCGGTGGTGTAGTAGTAGAGCGTCCGTCTCGGTGGTGTAGTAGTAGAGCGTCCGCCTCGATGCGGGAAGTCACGGGTTCGATCCCCGGCCGGGTCATACCAAATACTATAACATGGTAGTAATGGATGCCCTCTTTACCCAGGAAACGGCGTGATATAACTGATGTATTATTGAAAGCGGTGTAAAACAATAAACAATCATTTTAAGCCGTTATTTCATAACATCTAGATAAGGGTTTTAAATAACTGGTTTGAAGTAAGGGAAATAACTCCGCCTGGATCCTATGATAATGCTCTCACAATTTGTGTCCATTTCCTTTCACCCCCGGACTAAGTATGCGATAAGCTACAATAGAGAACGTCGTGGTAGGGCGATTGTGGCATATGCAGATCCAGATCAACCTACACTATTTGCAAAGTTTCGTTCGAATCTGGTCTAAAGTGATAATAGTTATAAAGGTTTGCCCAACAAGCACCTGATTTGTTCAAATTCAAACCTGATTTCTATGGAATGGAAATCAACTACACAATTAAGACGGATACAAGAGGTGTTGACAACACGTCGTGTTTATAAGGTTCTAATCTAGTCTGATTAATAAGGTAGAACATGTCCTGGTTTTTTGCATAAATACAATAGCTGGGTTTATTTCACAAGGCTTGCACCAGTAAAATACAGGGGACCAATGATAGTCGTAGGCTATATACCACGCTTCGTGTTGTTTAAAGCGTACGTCAAAAACTCGGAAAACGACTATGGCTATAAACGACAATTTAGATTTAGATTCACTATGACCTTCTTCCCCTCGGACATTTATCAAAAATGTCAATGATGGAATAAAAATTATGTCAATATATGCTGAAAATAAACGTGTTTCGCGTATGGTTGCACATTGGATTTTTCACTCCTACCCTCAAATAGTCTTTGCTCTCTAAGACGTGAATATCTTCTCTTGGTTTCGTGATTGCGTCATTTATGACATCACCCTCATAAAAGCCGAGTCCACAGAGTTGAAACAATGTTACCTATTTTGCAATACATAGGTTATATTGTGGCGCTGCGTAGGAGGTGGTTCCGGTTGAAAACATTGTGGCAAATGAAGAAATTGCTCATACTGAGCACTTTCCATTTGCCACACTGTTGTCATAAGTTGTCTATATTTAGCACATGTTTTGTTTATCTTAACGACTCTGTCTGTCTGAACTTTTCTAGTGAAGAACACATTTATGAATAAAGGTGTGTGATTTTTGCTATACGACTCTCCGCCTTTGAAAATGTGACTTGAAAGGCTATATATGCCTGAAAATAATAGAAGATAAAATGAATATGTTGGAAATATCTTTGAGTAGTTATATTATGTTTCAGTAACGTCACGTCGCTTTGTATTGCTCTACGAGGCGCATGGAAAAAAATAAAATCTTGCAAGACGGAAGGTCGCCTTAAATGTCAATTTCAAAACGCCCGTAGCACAATACAAAACCAAGTAACGCTGGTGCAACTTAATTTACTTGTTATGATATACCTTCTACTATGACTTTTAATCCTTTCCCACCTGCAGACGCATTTTGACACATCTGCAGACAGTTTGTTCATGATGAGCATTTCTTCCTTTTGTCACAATGTTTTCATATCTATGCAATAGCTGCACTTTCATTTTTAGAAATTCTCAATATTCCTGCCCTGTCGTTACAAAGTCGTCAGCTGTATATTTGCTGCATGTGGAAAAGGGTTCAGACAGAAATAAGACAAATTATTCAGATTTAATATTTTCAATAATGTAATCACAGTTTTCCAACGAAAATAAATAAAATAAAAGCCTACGAATAACGTCTAACCATCATGTTTGAATGAT
Organism: Serripes groenlandicus; assembly: GCA_031761405.1. Classification (NCBI taxonomy): domain Eukaryota; kingdom Metazoa; phylum Mollusca; class Bivalvia; order Cardiida; family Cardiidae; genus Serripes; species Serripes groenlandicus. The sequence continues at coordinate 242,948,056 of JASEVX010000001.1, forward strand.
GTGACATCATATCACAATGACGTCACATGACCATATTCGGTAGCGTACTTTCAAATATGTAGCTATATGATAGTAACAAGGTTATCAACGGTATTACCCTCGTGATTATTCATATGCATACACAACAGTTATCTCTAATCAAGGTCAGATTAAAGCAATTCATATTCAATAGGGCCTATTAGGCGACCATTATAGCGTTATGGGCTATGGCTCTTACCCGACAATCCAAATAACCAAGAAACTTATATTTAATATAATTCATTCTTAAAAAAACCCACGCACATTCACCTTTCCCCCCCCCCCCCCCCCCCCCTTTTTTTTTATAGCTATGACGTCAAATCAATGTAACCCTTATCCCGCAGTGAATTTTACTTACAATTGCAGAAAATACATGTTGTTCTGAAAATGGCTCCTAATTTTTAAATTAGTGAGACAGTTATTTTACTAAGTATTCTGCAATTGTAAGTAAAATTCACTGCGGGATAAGGGTTACATTGATTTGACATAATCTGACCTTATAAATAAATAAATAAATATGGTCCCGGGGTATCCCGTGGTATCCTGTGGTATCCCGGGGGTAAATAGACCGACCCGTACGAGATTAAGCGAGATTACAGTCGGCTGCCAGGGGCGTAGCTGGGTCGAAATATGGACTACGCACCATTCTAGGGGGGTAAAAAAGAATTCGTCTATATGGGCTCAGGTGACTTCTGGCGTATATTTCACAATATCTTAATGAGCCTACTTGATACCTCTATGTACGGCATATATACACAAAATACCCTTAAATCATTTGCAGCATTCGGAATTTATTTTTTCTGGGGAATTCTCCCGCGGGAAAAAATTCGTCTATATGGGCTCAGGTGACATCTGGCGTATATTTCACAATATCTTAATGAGCCTACTTGGTACACTTATGTACGGCATATATACACAAAATACCCTGAAAACATTTGCAGCATTCGAAATTTATTTTTTCTGGGTCATGCTCCCCCGAGAAAAAAAATCGGCTATATGGGCTCAGGTGACATCTGGCGTATATTTCACAATATCTTGATGAGCCTACTTGATACCCGTATATACGGCATGTATACACAAAATACCCTTAAAACATTTGCAGCATTCGGAATTTATATTTTCTAACATTGACTGTCACTTCAAATAAATTGAACTTTCGAAGGCATGAATTCGAAGTTAATAGTTCGACCTATCAGTACTTTGTGCTTTAATGTAGCCGAAGGACTGTGTTTTAGTTCGATAATTCGAAAGAGCAGGTTTTCGAGTTTTTCAGGTTAAAAAAACATTAATTTTATGAGGGTTTGGCCGGGACCGAGGGAGGAGTTCGAGTTGTCCAGGGTGTTCGACCTTTCCCATGTTCGAGCCAACGAGGTTTTACTGTACATTCCGATGATTCATACTAGGTACTTTCTTTAAGCCTACACGCGAAATAGAAGGGCTAGTCGTCGCTTCTTTCTTCTTGCAAACACATCTATCACTAAATCAGTGTTTATGTCACGATCACGGTGAATGTTCATCAAAACAAGCCCGGATAATCTACCGGTGGTAAGGGTTGGCCGTATATATGTTTTAAGCCTTCTCATAGTGGTAAACGAACGTTTCGCGTTTATTTCTGGTTGCAGGTTGCGACACTAGCGATCTCTTCTCAGATCCAAATAAATGGCACGGACCACAATTCGCTCCACCAATAGACTTCGAATATCGTACTCCCATGTACAATATGAAAATACTATATAATTGTATACATACAAACTACATGTATAGGCATCTAATATTATCAATAAACATAGATGCTTCATTTGACAATTTGTCCATGTATGAATTGTTCTGATTTGTCCGTTTTCAACCTTACTCAGTTTTCATTGCATTTTTCGCATTTGTTTCATTTTTTATTTTGGAACCTCTCAAAATATTTCTTGCGGACGTGCGTAAGCCTAGCTACGCGCCTGGCTGCTGTGATTGCGCAAGAATAGCCAAATTATTTACAGTCAACAGCATTCAGTTGTTAATGGATTGTTCTTCGTTTATTTAAAACATTTATTTCGGTAATAAAGGATTACAATAGTTGATTTTGAAAAAAAATTCTAACAGTGACGATACAGAACTGCAATCGGTAAATAAGGCGAGTTCCTATAATAAATTTAGTGGGTGAAAAATATTGTCATCTCCTTCTTTTTTTATTGAATATCTACGTTCCTGGTGTGGTCGCACTTCTTGTATGTTATAGTAAATTAACCTTTTAGTCATTTTTTGTGTATAATAATAATGTAATGAAACAAATCAGCTTCAAATTTAAAGCAATAACTTGACAAAGACCAGTCAAGTGCAATCACGTCCTTCTTGTTTTAAGTGTTGTTTTATTTACCTTTGTGTAGCGCATACAATTTCTTCTTTGATTGATAAAACGCCAATTGTTTCTATTTAGGTCTCTGGTCCACACAGTCCTTTTTTTCTAACCAAACTTCTTCGTTTGCATAATGGCAGAATTCAGAGAGATCAAGATATAAAGTATAACATACCAGTTAACCCGTCGATACATAGAAATAAATCCCGAAAGTAAATAGTCCGAAAATGATTACTCCTACAGATATCATACAAATAGTTTTTCGGTTTTCCATCGTGATGTGTATTCTATACGCGACAAAGTCGTCGACAACTCCACAGCTAAATATGGTGGTTTGTTCCCATATGACGACTCGTTCCGCTTAACACCTTTCACTAATCCGGGATAAAGAGGTACCTAAAGGGGTATAGAACTATACATACCATAAATCAATTTATTTGATTTTAAGGATGCACGCATTAAATGCATTTTAATAAAGAATAACTTTTTAACATTATTAATTAATTTCATACTGTAAATTTATCTGAAGGATAAACGGTAATTGATCAGAATAATGACAATTTAAATGCATGTTACAATTAAGTTGTTTTCTTTTAATCGTTAAGGTATTGTTTTGCCAAACAGATCCTGGGCAAGATATCTCGGCGCTGCGCATAATAAATTAGACCAATTCCCACAATGTTTACAGAAGAGCTGACCGAACTCAGATACAACGAATGGGAAGACACCTGCCACAGAGTCCATGCTGTACCGAGCCCAAAAACAGACAACCCCACTTCCAAAGACTAAGACAGATATATTCTTAAACGGCGAATGGACAGAAACAGCCACTGGTGACAGATTGCTACTATTCGATGACCAGAACAACCGTATGCTTGCCTTCGCAACCGAGAACCTCCACCACTTAGCCAGGAAAGAGCCAAGCGACGTACAGACGATTCTTTAGCCTCCACCAAGAAAAGATGAACGACATCGGTCTGAGATTCCACCCAACTTCTGTCGTACTTGACTTCGAGACAGCTGCCCACGGTGCCATACTACAGACATTCCCCGGTATTCACACAAATGGGTGTTTCTTCCATTTTACCCAGTGCATTTGGCGAAGAGCACAAGCAACCGGTCTCCAGATTCCGTATAAAGAAAACGAAGATGTAAAGACACTCGTCCGACGTGCAGCAACCCTGCCTCTGCTCCCCTTAGACAAGACAGAAGACTTCTGGTTCCGGATTCTCGAGGCTGGTCTAACGGAACTCACAGAACCACTCACTGACTACGTTACCGAACAATGGGTAGAAGGCGACAGACCGATGTGGAACCACTTTGGAACACAGAGCCCGCGCACTACGAACACTCCCACCAAACTTATTTACAGCCATCTAGATGTTCAAAAACATTCAGAACGCAAATAATATTGGGTTAATACAGAGAGCTGAGAGAGAGAGGTATGAAACCGGTGTTCTTGAGTTGATGGCTTATGCGGATTTTACTTAATAGTGCTGACAAAGATCAAAAATAAAAAAGCGATAAGAGCAGCAAAATATCATTTTGTACGTATGTACAGGCTAATCATAGGTTACACTTTTCTCAAATGTTTCAAATTTCGCATTCTTAGGAAATTCTGCATTAGTAAATTAAAAAAGAAGTAAGTTTTCTCAAATGTTTAAATTTCGCATGTATATATTTCTTGTTTATGCATAAATAAAATTTAAAAAAAACCATCAGTCTTATTTATATTTATAAAGCAATACCTCTCACATAATTACCCTCTAATGGTCCCCCCGATCCGCTCTACCGACCAGCTAGGGATTAAATCGAGTCAAGGTTCCGGGAACACACCGTTTGTTTCTCCAACAGTTTGTAAAATGTTATGCAAATAAATAACTTGAATTTGAGCTATAGCAATAGGTATACATTTTTACCGGTCACATGGGTCCCCCCGATCCGCTCGACCGACCAGCTAGGAATTAAATCGAGTCGATATTAAAGCGGCCCATACACGATCAATTGTATTGACAATATTATTGGAAATAATGTGTTGGCCACCAACGGCACAGTAATATTGCGCAATATTTTAAGTCATATTGCTGTGAACGGATGGATCCCCTAGTGGCACTAGCTGTTGCATTTTCTGTTGATACTAACGGTCAATTTTATTGTCAATTCTCGTGATTGACAATATTATATCAATTCAATTGATCGTGTATGGGCCGGGCCGCCTTACGGGAACAAACCGAGCAGCTATATCAAACTGTTTGAGAAACAAACCGGTTTGTTCCCGTAATGTCGACTCGATTTATTCCCGTCTATCCTTAAAAGCAAATAAATTGATGTTATTTATTCCAGAAATATTTTTTCATTATGTTTAACCCTTTCCCAAATACAACATGCTGCACCAGACGACTTTGAAAACATCAAGAAAAAAATATGAAAAATCTCTGAAAATGAAAGTACAATAGTTGAATAGAGTTAAAAACATGGTGACAAAGGGAGAAATTGCTCGTTTTTGAGCAATCTCTTCTTTTGTCGCCATGTTTTCAAAAAGCCGTCTGCTGCGGATGCGTCAGAAAGCGTCTATAGTAAGTAAATATTTTATTAAAGTGACATGTGTACATGTAACATAGTATACAATTATAGAAATTTAAACAAAACACCCGGCCCAATGGACCTATAAGTCACCTATACAATAGTAAGTAATATAATGTTCACGTGAAATTAATTTGGCATTACTAACATCATCAATAAATAAATAATAAATGTCAAACATTTGCATAATATTATATGGATTGGAATGAGACTAGTTATATAATGCATTTCTTCTTCTCATATAAGATTTAACAATGTATTTAGCTACTTTTCTCGGAACGTCTCTGATAAGATATGTAAGTTTATCCGCATCACTCAAAACATTAAACTGTATATTCGAGAATTGATCATTAAAAACGTCTGCTCTAATATCATTGTAAAATGTACACCGAGTTAAAAAATGTATTTCATCTTCAATTTGTTGTTGATTACAAAATGTACAAAGTCTTTGCTCCGGGGGCTCGCCTACGTATCGTCCTGTTTCCACTCTTATCGGTAAAATACCACATCTGAACTGAGCTAACAATGAACGTTCCCGTTTGTTCAAGTTTAAAAGTACATACTTTTCAGTTTCAAAGGTGTCTTTAAAAGTGATGTATGTTCTTAATTTGGCTACCTTTGTCGCGTCTGCCTTCCAGATATTAGAATAGTAGTTAGCTATATAAGTCTTAACTGTATCAATGGGTATAGGAGATTTATTTTCAAAATAATTAGTCAAATTTAAATGAGACATATGATTGAACGTCAAAAGTTGGGGCTCACGCAAAATGTTGTCACACGTTGACCATTAATCTTCAATATCTTCGCCATTTTTACAGCTGCATGTATGATTTTGGTATGATTACAAAGGAAATAAAATATACTTCGGATGCATGACCTTTATTATTATCTTTGGTAAACGAGTTTATTTATAAAAAGATAGTTTGCACGGAATGCACTTAAAAATGACGTTGTAATTTGTAACAAAATGTTCCAACTAAGTATACGAAACATATTCTTAAAATTACATTTTTTAAGAAAATCGCAAGAAAATTTATCAACCGACGTCGTATACGTATTAAAGAAAATAACGTAATTTTGACGGCAATAAACAAGACCTCCAAGAAGATGGATATCGTTAAGGAAAAAACAAAATTGTGTAATTCAGCTTAAAAAAGGGTGTATTTTATCATACTAATTTTTATAAATTAAAAATGAGGCTTGCTATTTAAGCAAAATACTACAACATTTTGCATGGAAAATACGTCTGAACCAGAATTTCTGTAAATAAAATTTTAGCGTATTCTAGCATCAAAAAACGTTATTTTTATTCAGGTTATTTTCACTGATAAAATGTCCCCTTTCACCAAAAAAAATCACTTATACTGATAGCGTTAAGAATTAAACACAAATAATTAAAACTGTGTATTTCATTTTACCATTTTGAGTTTATTTTCAACATACGTCTAGAACATTGTTTTTAAATTTCAACGGGTTTAATTAATGTGTTGATATTGAATGAAATATCATAATTTTGTCATAACTGACATTTTGTCCCCTTTGAGCGTTTTTTAACGTTTATTACGTGTACTTTTTATAGGGACGCCGCCAAAGGGTACCTTTGAGTATTACCGCTGGTTAAAACGATCTAAAAACCTCCCAATCGAAATATGATTGTGCAATTCAAAATAATAAACAACGGAAACAGCTGTCAGAAAGCAAGGAGGGTACGAACAAAAGTAATCAGAGAATCGCGTCCAGGGACAAACTAAACAAAATAGAAAACAAGCGTATACGTCAGAGAGAAAATGTAAGAAAATTTAACGCAAGAAAGGCGCAAGAATCACATACACATACACACAATGACTTCAAACATAGAATGGAGAAAACTCGCGCGTTAAAAACATTTAAATCCGGTCTTTCCCAGACCATATGCATTGTACGGATTTAATGAAAACTGCGTTCAATGTTTTACGACGTCAAACCGGACGTCATTCTGTTACAGTCGTGAGTCCCAACTTTTGACGTTCAATCTAACTGTTTTTAAGTCACTACACCAATTATTTTGACACTTATTATAGTCCATGTTAAATATGCGTTTTGTTAGCCTGTTGTCATCGAACAATATAAGTCTATTCCAATATCGGATCATCGATACTCAACGTCGATAATTACTGGGTAGCCATCCTGTATCAGCCGTAATGGCAAGTTTCGGGGCAAATCTATGTACGCCAAGAAAGTACCGTATAGCACGATACTGCACGTTGTCGATTGTCTGGTAATGTTTGTACCCCCATACAGACGCACAATAATCTAAAATCGGTACAACACAAGATTCAAATAGCTTTTGATAAAATTTAAATCCAAAGTCTTTATAGTTGTGTATTTTTTGATATGATTTTACCCAAAGCACGACCTGCGCCTTTTGCGAGCGCGTCACAGTGAAACGAAAAATTGTTTTTATCATGAAAAATAACACCAAGATACTTATATCTGTCAACTGTTTTTAGAAGATTATTACCAATCTTAAATCCGTGGTTTGATTGAACAGCTCGATTTTTCCTGAAATGCATACACTTACTTTTGTCTGTGTTTATAAGTACTCGCCATTTCTTACACCAACTGTGAAGCGTATCTAGCATAGATTGTAATTTTTCCTCAGAATCGGCTATTAGACAAATATCATCCGCGTATAGGAGTATATATAATTTATTGCTGTCAATATCTATGCCAAGGTCAAGGTCATTTATTTATTTCACAAGGTCATTCGCAAAGATCGAGAACAATGTTGGCGACAAGTTATCTCCCTGCTTCATGCCAGTATTACATGAGAACCACTCAGTTAGTTTATTATTTATACGAACACACGACGAAGATTGGGAGTAGATACTTTGTATTGAGTTGTACATTTTACCGTCAATATTATTAAGCAATAGTTTGTAAAGCATCATGTCTCTGTCTATGAAATCAAAACATTTCCGCAGGTCAATAAAAGCTGTAAGAACGGAGTCATTATTTCGTATTAAACTATTGAGTGTAAACACGTGATCTTCACATGACCTGTTACTTCTAAAGCCATTTTGTTCGTCCGCAAGTATATTATTTCGCTCTAAGTACTTGGTGATCCGTTTGTTCATAAACGAGCTGTAAAGTTTACTCACACAAGATAATAGGCTTATGCCTCTATAATTCATAGGTATACGTTTATCCGTGGTACAATCCTTTAAAATTGGACAAATAATGGATTTTCTCCATGACGACGGTATAATGAGGAAAAGGGTTAAAATACATACTTATTCTAGAATATATAGAGAATAACTAACTGCATGTTTTTGATATAGAATTTATGTCACAAGGGAAAAAAGGGGTAATTTGGTTAAAATCACGAAACCGTAGGTTGAGTGATTTAACACCAAATTACCCCTTTGTTCCCGGTGACATAAATTCGATATCAAAAACATGCAGTTAGTTATTCTATTTATTATATATCTGGAATAAATCTCCCCTTTATTTTAAAGAAACATATAACAAAAAAATGACTTGGCCTTAGGCGTATGAATGTTACGTAACCAAATACTGCTTCTTCTATTTTGCGCCAAATGACTAGCGTTATGACGTCAAAACCGCTGACGTGACGTCATTTTCCTAGTATTCGGTCTCAGTTTTGTTTAAATTCCTAGTATTAAACCCACTTTAAATTCCAAAGATGTTCCAAATCTAAATAAAGTAGTTCCGGCAAAAATGATATCATCACTAGTGATGATATAAAAAAACCTAGAAGTGTTATCGTCACAGTGTTAGTTATCATTTTTTTAAAAATTGATATTGATTTTATGTCACTTAAATTTCAATGCAAAATTTGGATAGGTATGTAATAAATAGAGAATAACTAACTGCATGTTTGTTGAGTGATTTTACACCAAATTACCCCTTTGTTCCCGAGTGACATATAAATTCGATATCAAAAACATGCAGTTAGTTATTCTTTTTATTATATATATATCTAGAATAAATCTCCCCTTTATTTTAAAGAAACATATAAAAAAAAAAAAATGACTTGGCCTTAGGCGTATGAATGTTACGTAACCAAATACTGCTGCTTCTATTTGGCGCCAAATGACTAGCGTTATGACGTCAAAACCGCTGACGTGACGTCATTTTCCTAGTATTCGGTCTCAGTTTTTTTTAAATTCCTAGTATTAAACCCACTTTAAATTCCAAAGATGTTCCAAATCTAAAAAAAGTAGTTCCGGTAAAAATGATATCATCACTAGTGATGATATAAAAAAACTAAAAGTGTTATCGTCACAGTGTTAGTTATCATTTTTTCTAAAAATTGATATTGATTTTATGTCACTTAAATTTCAATGCAAAATTTGGATAGGTATGTAATAAAACTATTTTTTTTGTATTTTTTGTTTTCAGTGCATATCTATAAGGTACGGTGGCACAGAGGTGACATGTGTATGTTTTTATTCTCGTGCGCACGACATACTAAGGCGTGAGCACGAGATACTATGCCGTGCACACGAGTTACTATGTCGTGCGCACGAGTTACTAAGTCGTGAGCACGAGATACTATGTCGTTCGCACGAGTTACTAAGTCTTTAATTGTGTATAGATAAAATAAAAATTGTCAGTATGTAATGTTAACAATAATAATTCAGTTAAAATATTCATAATAATGAATGACAGACATATGTTAAGTTTACAAACAATTAACAATATTTATCTATTATTTATTTATGATTATATAAATAGCTATACTTGGTAATTAAATAATTATATATATCAACACTTTTTTTAATTAGCAATTATGAACTGATTACAAATTATTCTTAAAACAATAATAATAAGTCCAGATTAATGAAATTAACACATTACTGATAAATAACAGTTGAAAACTAAGCAAAACAGGTCAGTAACTGTAAGTTATTGAACAGAACAGTACAGAACAGAACTTTATTCAAGAATATTGACTTGAACATCCCCGATATTTTATATACGATAACATAACGGTCGTTATTTCTATATCATATGGACTATATAAACACTATGTGTTTAGTTTACCAGGTATTGCACGTTTTTATTGTTAATTCTCTCACATCATTTAGGTTAGATAACTCCATTTTGTCCTAAATATGGAGTTATGGCCATTGATTGACTTAGGAAAGTGGTTGTGATATTAAATTACATCTGAATTGTTGAGGTTTTTTTCCAAAATGTGAGTGCATTTAGATCTTTCGTCCATTTTTATAACTAAGAATACAACTTTTGGAGGTGAGAACTGATATCAATGTTCATACATTTGTATACAATTATATGATTTTTAAATTATATATATATATATTTAAATGTATACATCTATTTATTTGCTTTTACATATAGAGTAAATATGATTTAATAGTACTTTTAAAAGTCCTCAGACAGCTCTTGTCAACATTGTGTTAAATTGTGAGTGTACAATTTGAGGTCACATGAGAATGTATATGTCACATTGTTTAACTTATAAACTTATACTTTGGAATAATTTTACAATCAGATGACTTGGAAAGTCTGATGGTTGAAGTACTGGTATGAGAAAGTCAGGAAACACTTGTGTATGTGAATTGGCCATGTGATATGACTGAACAATTGTTGACCTCGACGTTAGACCCTTCTCAATCAACTAAACTATGTTCAACGGGCAGGGAACTGAAAGTCATTTCGCGAGAACCCCTAAAATGTTACAGTTTTTGTTGACTTTTATTTGTTGAGAAGAAACAACATAAAACATTTTATCGCTGCAACAAAGTTGGTTGACACGATTAACACTTTCCCATATACAACAAGTCTGCATCAGACGACATTGAGCACATTAAGTCTGATCTATGGTTACATCCATTAATTAAATAAAGATATTGGGAACAATTTCACCCTTTGCTACTGTTTTCGAAAGCATGATCGCTATTTCCGTTTTACATAACATGAACTTTATTACTCAAACCCCACAACAAGGTTCATGTGTGTAATTAAAATAGTCATCTAAAAACAATTTCAACGACTCTTGCCTCTCTGCGACAGACACATTGTTTTAGAAACGTTTTGAAACATTCTCAAAACGAGCATTTCTTTTTTCATACGATATTTTTCAGCTCCGAATGCATATCTTATCCCTTATTTGCCATGAGTGTATGTTTTGTTGTTGCCGAAGGTGTCGTACTTTGAAGACATATGAGGGAAAATATAATGTTTACTTATTCTAGGCATTTTATGAAAAGAAGATCCTGTACATATTGATCAATGTTTCCTTTTCACTATTGAAAATATAGTCAATTATTAAACATCTGAAAGAAAGAATCATTGTTAAAAATATATTAATTAACCCTTTCCCACATATAGATGCATGTGCAGCAGACGATTTTTGAAAACAGTGTGATAAAAGGAGAAATTGTCAAAATCTGACCCTCAGCAAATCTGCAGTAAACAACGTTTGAAAACAGTGTCACAAAACGAGAAATGTGTTTTCCATCCTACAATATTTGTCACCTCTCAAATATATACATTGAGCTTACAATTTTTGATATATTATATTTGTTTTTCCTCCACAAAGAATACTATTTTAGTCCGCCCATTCGAATCTTGTTCTACATTTTTCGATACTCTTTGGACTATGCTTTGAAAAGACCATAACAAAAGCTGTTTTGAATGGTTGATTGACAAGCACGAGCTTACATTAACTATTACTGATCGCACTGCAGTAGTAGGGTGGGCGTAATCAAGTCTTTATCCGAGTTATGTCAAAAGGGAAATAACCGTGTATCCAAGATGAAATTTAAAGTACATTATAACGGTTCTTTCATAACATGTATGAGGAGGGTGAAGAGAACTCATGTTTGAATTAACATTCTTGACGAGCCTATGTGACTTTTAATACCACTTTGATTTTTTCCAAAAGTTTAGATCTGTTTTATCTACTACCTCTTTTTCCATTTTATGGAGAGTCCGTTTTAGTTGTGTAGGTTTCGTACCGTTCCATAGACATAGCTTACGTTGTGCTTACGATGGAACACACCCAGGTCTGCAATTCTACAGGGTTCACATAATGCCCCACCAACACATGTCTGTAAGCGTGTTGTCTTTTTGTGTGCCTCGTTTTGTTTGATACTCTTGGAAGCATTAAGAAATCAGAAATAACATATCGATTAGTTCTTTCAAAGACTTTGAAATGTTAACCAGATATATTGAATCATTTCTTTATGAAGAGTTTGCGTTTAAAACAAATATTCCACAATCCATTTCTCTTTCCGGTATTGACAGTATTATCTCTTTAGCATTGAAAGCTTACAATTTCTTTTTTTCAGGCACCAATTACCTCCTACACATTTGCAACCTAGCTGCGTTCTGGTCCAATTTATAGCGCGTGTGATTTAAGACCAATAGCCTGGCCATTTACCTGATATGGACTTTCATGGTCTTTTACAGCATTACTTTTCATTTAAATCTTGAAACATTGAATGAAAAGATGATTGTTTGTGGCGAGTATTTTTTTTTTTTAAAATCGGCTGCTGTATGGTATCAAATGTTTGTATCGGGGAAAGGGTTAAACGGAAAAAGACAATTAAGAAAATAATGGAATAAAATATTGCACAAACTATGGTCCTAGATTGAGTTATCTAGGGCCGAGTTTAGCTATTTCTGTGGTATGTTTTAGAATCAATACATTAAGCTTAGTTAAATACATTTGAGTATAGAAAATCAGTTAAAAGGGATAATGAGAGTTTTTTTAAATCATGTTATGATATACTTAATCATTGTCGGCAAAGGATGAATTACTCATTTGGAGCAAGAGTTCTGCTACAGTAGGGTGAATGACTGGAATAAAACAATTCGTATTAGCTTTTATCCATTACACTATTTTAACGAAAATTCCACATTAAGTTTCCAGAATTCCAGAAAATAGAGTAAAAGTCAAAATTTTAAAACTGTTCAAAAGTTGTCTTGAAATATTAGAATCTTAATTTTGGGATAAAATAAGATCAATAATTTCACTTTCCAGTACAATAAACATCTTAATATTGATCGTGTATGCTTCATTATTACTGGATGGACATACCCAATAAGCCAACATTTGTACATTTTAGGACTTTCAATTGAAAGTTTGTCAAAATTTACTGCCAAAATAGTTTTGAACTACTAATTACTTACTTTGTTGTCACTATTAACAATATTTGCAGAAGTTTCAACATTTCAAAATTTTGATCACCATCTGGAGTTCAGCACCTTTAACGTATGACGTAATCCAAAAACTTTGAACTACTTTTGCGAACAATGTAGAGAAAAATATGCTTGCATATTAGTACATTAAAACTTTGGTCTATATTGTACTCTATTCATCTATATATTATTCGCCATTCATTTATTTATATACACCACAAATTACTTCATCAATTTGTAATAACTTATTTAACTCTTTCCGTTTTGCAAACGCATTTAAACGCATATGCAGCAGACGACTTTTGAAAACTGTCTGACAAAAGGAGAAATTTCTCAAAATTATTGATACAATTGTTCATAGGTCAAACGCAGGCCTCATGACCCAAAGGTCCCAGGTTCGATTCCAGTGAGCGAGGGTTCAAAAGGTTGGACCACCTACCACATTCGGCTTGCATACTGACTGAGTATCCAATAAGCATACATTGAGAGTGATCAGTATAAGGCGTGAGATCTAGTTTGTCAATCGATGTAAAAAAAATAAGTTTAAACGACACGCCATGTTATCTTTTTTAAGCTCCAATGGCAATATTGGGCTTTATGAAAACAATACAGATTAAGCAGAGTCAGCTCGTAACGAACCTGAGATCAAAATTGTTTGCCTTTTCAAAATATCAAAACTCTTCATGAAAAATGGAGTCGCCAGGTTTTGAACATAAAAGGGCCTACCTTCTTTTTGTAATTCGGCCCTGAAAGAGTGAAGGTGAATTGGCGTTAAAACCACTGGGATTTCACTTCCACATTTTTATATGCACTCATACATTTAAGAATTTAAAAGATATAGGTAAACAAACATAAACTTTATTGCGTTAGACATACATACATACATACATACATGTTTAAAGCAACATGCAGTTAAACACAAATAAACGAATCTTGTAAAGGAAATAAATAGCAAAAGAACACAAAAATGTTTAGAAAAGAGCTAAGTAGGGATTCTTTGTGGATTGATAAATTTTAAATTTGTATTAAGCCTCATAAATAAATCTGCTTAATCCGTGTATAACTGTTTTGGATGTTTCAGACATTTTTGACCATCCATGTGAAACTATACCTTATAAAATGTTTCTCTCATAAGTTTGTGTAACTCATAACTTAGTGCTAAGAATGGTTGGTGGAAGTGGAGGCAGACTTTAATCGCGCCGTTTGTGTGGACAAATCCAAAAGTCGGATCCCGCTCATCACGGAATTCTGAGACCATTGATTCGAAAAACCGACGCTCTACCACTCTATAAACACGTTCGGATGCCTCTGCAGCAGACGACTTTGAAATCATTGAGGCAAAAGGCGAAATTGCTCATGATGAGCAATTTCTCCATTTGCCACAGTGATTTCGACTCTATTCAATAATCATACTATCATTTAAAGATATTCCGTATAATTTGGACTTGAACATTTCAAAGTCGTCTGCTCTAGATTTGTTGTATGGGGGAAAGGGTTAACTGATTGTTTAAAGTACTGTTCGCACATAACATAGACTCTTTCACTGGACGCGGCAAAAATAATTCCTGTTTTACCAATGACCTTGGTTTTCCCAAACCATCTGAATTTAAAATAAAGAAAAATGAAAAAAAATCAGCAGCCATTAATTCAAACGTCTTGAAATAATTTATGGATACAGCACACTCGGTGTGAGTACATGTAGAGAGAGCAAATAGAAAGCAGATAAAAAATCCCCGTCCATGAGTAATGTGTATGCACTTTGCTATACTATGTATCCAAAGATTGTGTCCAGAGAGGATTTCTTGTTGCAGTCACGAAATTTCTACGTTTTGAATGGATGAAAAGTAAATATATAAGTAAGTAAGTAAGTAAGTAAGTAAGTAAGTAAGTAAGTAAGTAAGTAAATCGTTTATTATTGTGACTTGTGCATATTTACAGATTTATATATAAATATATTTACAATTACAAAGAGCAGCCGGCCCTATGGGCCTATAAGTCACCAAACAATACAAAAATCATGAATAATTTCGATATTTTCAAGTTTTTGTTACAACGCGGAAACCAAACTATGAAAATGACGTCACGTCAGCGGTTTGACGTTATATATTATGACGTTAGTCACTTTGACGCCCAATCCGGCAAAATTCGTGTACATTGTTTCGAAATACGCCTCAAATATTACTTTATATGATGAATAGAATAACTAATTCGTGTTTATTTATTATCACTTTTAATAAACTTGTCATCTCACCTGAATATCTTTAGGAAATAGATCTCATTTTGAGTGATATATCGGCTCTTATATCACGGTTTGGATTTCAGGTGTGTAGTAATTAATGTGTACACACCTGAACGACAATTCGTGATAAAAGAGCCGGTATATCACTTAAAATGAGATATATTTCCATTCCAGCACTTTTTTATTGACGCCGCGTGGAAGCGCGGCGTCAGTATGGGATAGGTTTCAATTTTGTACCATGGGGTGACGTTATCGAAAAGAGAGCAACCAACATTATTATTGTTAAGAAAAACTATTTTAAAAAAATGACGTCACCGTTATAATACAACTTTCCGAACGGAATTTGCAACACAATGACTTCTAATATAAACAAAGCCGAGCCTCGGTAGCTCAGTCCAGGGGTTGTGAGTTCGAACCCCAGCTCAGCAAACATTATTTCCGACGCTTGATAAAAGTCATTTTGACAAGCGTCATTCGTCTTCCACTAATGGACTACCGGTCTATGTGGAAAAGCAGCCAGTTGCATGGAAAGAGTGTTGTATGAAGTACTGGTGTGAGAAAGCCAAGAAACATATGAGTAGGTGAACTGGCCGCCGTGATATCACTGAAAATATATTGAAAACGGCGTTTAACCCCAAACAATGTAAACAAACAGTTTGTTTCGATTTCGGAGGTAGATTTATAGTAGATTTATAGATAAAGAAGTCAAACGTATAAACCAAATAGTTTACAATATAAAAGTACATTGTATACAATAAAAAGGTTATTGACCCTGTACTGTGAAATCATCGTTGGATCTCGTTCTTTGGCGCACGTAGTCTCGGAAGCTCGGCAACGTCAACCCAAGAACTCGGTCCAACGATGATTTCACAGTAATGGGGTCAATAACCTTTAATATTGTTTAAAATTGCGTGAAGCAGAATACGGAGTTAAATGCGATTTTAAAATAAGTACTACGTTAGAAACAGATAATTTTCGTAGATTAATGTTTCAGAAGGTAAATTTAGACAGCCGTGAATAAGGATTGTAGTAATTCCCCTTACGGACAATCCATTTTGTTTTCAAGTGTTGTGTTTTTCCGCATCTGTTGAGGCCTTTCTCATTCAGGCAACTTTTTTACACCTCTGCAGCGGCCGAAATTAGAAAGGGTTTACATAAATTTCACCTACATTTTCTTCCTTTTGGCACTTTGGCAACTTGCAAAAACCATCGAAACAATTTTCCCAAGTGTTCATACCGTTTTCATACTGTTTTAAAAACTGTAGAACCAGTGTCTTTGTCAGTCCTTACATTTTTCATTCAGACAAAAAGGCCCAAAAGGTATATATATATCAGGTATTGTGTCATTTGAAACTGAACTTCGGACTTTCCGGCCGACCGTCAAAGATGCAGATAAGGCATGTGCCTCCCTAAAGTCTGATCAGGATCTTTTCTGTTCACCAGTAGTCCAATCAGATCAAACTACTTCGCCGTGTAACGTATATTGGATCAAAAAATGTCTTCTCGGAATGACCCTCTACATGTAAACATTCATCAGCAGGTTTTTTGTTTGTGTTTGTCCAAAGCAATCAACGCTCGGCTCTATACAATCCGAACACTCGATAATCACAAATGCCCCATCTCGTTTATGTATATGGGTTAACTCCCCTGTTTTATACCTAACGAATTTATTTGCGACACTTTTGATTGGATGACACAAAAGTCAATCTGAGGCGACCCGTTTAAAGCAGTTATAGTATCGATTTGAAAGCGATCGAAGATTAAGTCTGGTTTGAAGAGGTTGCCATTTGTCGTGCTAGTTATTTGAAGAACAGCTACATGTATGACCAAAACCTATCTATGTACGTTTTCTATTTGATCATGCTTGCCAAAAAAAAAATGTCGTTTTTCCTCTGACGGAGCTGAAATAAGACATAATTTGAAGTTTATAAAAGCCTTAAATCAATTGGTAAATGTTAACCCATTATTAAACATATTAACCTTGAGATTGGCCTATTTTGTATAAATCAGCCAACTAATACACTGTTCTTTAAAGTTTTAATGAAATAATGTCTCAGATTAAATGATAAAGTGATAAAGTGGTAAACATTATTTGATCCTTACTCCCACACACATAATCTTTCTGACGCCTCTGCAGCAGCCGCATTTTTAAAAACATTGTTGCAAAATAAATATAAAAACCAAAATTTTGTCACAATGTTTTCAACTGCATGCAATAATTGTTATTTCATTATGGAGAATTTTCATACTTTTATCAAGATGTTTTCAACGTCGTCTGCTACACACAACATGCAACTAGCTACCATCTCAAGCCATCAAAGTCTTATGAGTACGGACGCAAAGCTCTAGATAAGGGGCATATAGTCTAATATTTTAAGTCATAAACTCCTTACTTGACAGTTGAACTTAGTACAGTGACACCAGAGGTCCAGATAATATATCTCTTATTATCCAACCAAACCCTATGTTGAAGGTACTCAAAAGAAACATTTTTTTAGAACCCACAACATAGGGTTAGCGGATAAAATAAGGATTTTAGAACAAGCAAAACGTTACTTATCTAGAGATACAGTATCAGTTAGCAGTACACACAACATAGGGTTTTGAAAAGTTAAAATAGGGATATTGTGTTGGAAAATACCGATTTACTCTCCATTATCTTATCCTCTGGTGTCACAAAAACGTTTCGAGACAAAGAAGAAGAACAACAACAACATGTAAGATAACACGAAATCGATGGCGGCAGTTAGAGATATATTTCCCATTAGTTTTCCCCCGGTCATTAACGCGGTCAAAAACATCACGGAGGGCGGTTTTAAATGAACCTTGGAGTCCATTTCTAGTTAAAGATAGTCGGTATAAATGGAAATAGAATCTTGATTAATGTAAACGAATAGGAGGCAATAAATAAAATATCTTCCCTCAACCTTTCCGGGAACATTTCGAGGGCTTGGCGTGAAACGGTTGTTACTAAAAACCTATTTTGAAAACCCTGGTTTAGGGGCAATTTTGACCCCTTTGTAAACAATGCAAATTTAGGTGCCATTTCTCAGAACGAGCAATGGCACCTAAATTTCCATTGTTTACCAAGAAAAAAAGATTTAACGTTTATAAAGACATTATGGCGAGGTGATTAACCTTGGTAACAAGATACCAATTTTAGTTACAATCGTTTCACACTAAGCCCTCGATTTACTTTTCATTGAAACCTTTCCAGCTTACAGCAAGTCTGCAGCAGACGACTTTAAAAACATCTGGGCGAAAATATTAAATCCTCTAAAACTGAAAGTGTAATGACTGAAAAGAGCTGAAAACACTCTAGTAAAAGAAGAAATTAGTCCTAATAAGCAATTTCTTCTTTTGCCACAATGTTTCCAAAAATTACCTTCTGCAGAGTCGTCAGAAAGCGTTTACATGTGGGAAATGGTTAACTCATACTTATCCCTTCCCTTTTTGTGATACTGTTGGTATAAGGCGTATTTGCAGCAGACGACTTTTGAAAACAGGGTGTTTATAATCAGTTATTTCTCTTTTTTCCTCGTCTTTTGTTCTGCTTTTAAACAAAGTTATACTCCCAAATTTGCAGCCGTTATTTTTTAAAAAACAATATCACGAAGCTGGTAACTATTAGCATGTAAATCAAACCAAAGGTAATCGGTGGTATGCAGGACTACCGTTATAAAGCATTTAAACAAAATACTCTTTTCATAAATGAAAAATATAAGTATTAGATTCTAATATTTCTTCAAGTTAAAAATTCAGTATTTTCAATATTCTGGTTTTTTTTTAAAATAATGCCTTGTCTGATCTAGACCTTCACTGTTCGGAAATGCCCTACAGTTGACTGTCGTAGAGCATGGCTCACATCCTTTTATGCGATGCAGTCGAGCCAACCATTTTGAAATCTACCATCATTTCATCTTCTGATAAAAGTAAAACTTGGTCGATACCAACCATTTTAGTTTAATTAACTCTTTCAGCGCCAAAGGCAATATTGAGCTTTTTGCAAACAATATTGATTTCAGGTGAGACAGCTCGTAACGAGCTGTCTCACCTGAAATCAGCATTGTTTGCCATGTAGTTATCCAAATATTCCAAAAACTCTAATAACATATGAAATAGAGTCGCCCAACTTTGGACATGGAAGAGTCTACTTTAAACAATTCGGCGCTGAAAGAGTTAACTGCAATTTTCTTTTTTAACAAAGGTGACAGCCGCTTAATATATGTCCTTGTTCGGATACCGGGGGTTCGGGGCGTGAGTCGGTGCGGGTTCGGGGCGTGAGTAGGTGCGGGGTCAGGGCGGCTGCAATGCTGACCATTTCTGGTCCGATTCCAAACTTAGAAATGATTGTTTGTAGACCAATTACACGTTTATGATTCTGCATTATTTATGTAGCAAATTAAACACAATTAATTCCCCCTTTCTGGTGACTCCCTTGCATCTAACTCTTGAAATTATCAGATGTTTGTGCAAGATATAGTGTACACTGTTAAATGGGTCTATACAAACTAAAGAGTTTATGCTATATAATTATATTACATTTATAAAGCTGTATCATAGGACTACCTGTACGACCATAACTTCATTTGACATTCTATAATATCTACAACGGACGTAATTCTTATTCCAAACGGTCAGACAGCACATGTAAAGGTGGCCCGATATTACATTTATTGATGAAATCGATGTTAAACACCAGTCAATTAGTTTACAATATTTAGAATGAATGACAATTACACTCCAATCGGGGGCTTTTGGAGTCAAACCTTTAATCAAAGCATTTCTGTTCAGACTTCGAGGATATCTTTACTATTCTATTATTGTAAGGCGCCTTCAACTTATAGACCTCTGAACCCATGCGTTCTCTAGATGCGATCAGAAATGAACTTCCTGTGTCTGTGCTCAAAGAAAGACCTTTGGTCAGCTTGTTTCGAGAAGAGAATTCATTTGCATCTTACCAATCAAATACACAGTAATCTGAGCACAAATTATATACAAATATATTTTTTATATATTTTTTGAGCTTGGATATTTGCTTGTTGCAAAGTATCATATGTCAGTTTTGGCGTGACATGACTAATATATAATATGAAGACAGCTTGACAGATCGGTACCCTAAATAATGGTCCTTGTGGGAGGTCCGTTTTCTTTTTCATTTCATCACAAAGTGTGATTCTCATTTGGCTGGCCATTATAGCTTAGTCGGTGACTACGATTATTATGACCCGCAAGTCGTAAGTTCGAATCGAGGCAGCCGTGATATGACTGAAAAGTTGTTAAATCGCATTTAACCCCAATTAATCAATATTCTTCCATCAACTAAATGTCATCACAAATGAGAGACTTTTCGTTAACATGTGATTCTGAGTCTTTTATCATCATATAAATGCATGTGCCATGCAATTTTAATTACAATACACTACAGTGGAGCGTGTGGTCAATCGCATATAAATATGAAGTATTTATCGAACCATTTTCTTGAACTGATCTGTCGTTTAAAAACCGTCTACGTTGTGTTATGGTTAAAGCGTCCGTTTTGGGAGCATGAGACCAGTGTTCAATGCCCGGTCGGGTCATACCAAATACTCTAAAAATGGAAGTAAAGGATTCCTCCTCGGCGCTTATGGTTGCATGATAGAATAACGACTGCTGTATCGGTGTCAAGATAAATAAGACCGGAAGTACTGGTAAATCAAACCGTAAACGCAATGATATAACTGACGTATTGTTGAAAACGGCGTGAAACAACATTATATCAACAAGTTATATACACCAAATCCTAACTTGGAAATATATATCGAAATACATTTATATTTTCCGGTTCATCAGTTTAGAATTCCCTCTATTCATATTTTTAAAACTCAACGACTGTTTAGCATTTCAAATCCCAGTATTTACGTTGGATAAACAAATCTTAATTCGATGATAACTTTAGTATAATTGTATTTCATGAACCTTTACACATTGTTGGATTTGTGGCTGTTCTACGATATAGTAATAGACATAACAATTCCCATATGTATATATGTACGTATAATTGTAATATTGAGTTGTAACACACGTTTGTTCACGTTTCATTTTGGTTATGGAAGCTTCACTTGCACACATGTTCTATGTCAAATGATTGTCCTCTCTAAATAAAGCCTTTATTATTATCATTATTATTAATATTATTATTATTATTATTATTGTTATCATTATTATTATAGCATTTGTAAAATAGTGTTCCAGTGATGCTGATTGCTCATACGCAGTTTCAATGTAATCTTTTAATAGTGACTTGCTTTCCATAATAATCACTGTGAGTATAGGTCACATTACACCAATGCAATTACTTCCTTGTGTCCAAGTAAATCAACCAGTTTCAACCCTCAATTGTCTCAATTTATAAACGAGCACCCTATATCATTCAATTCAATTCGTTTATCATTAGACTTGAACAAAGCGTGTTCCTCGTCATTTCCTAGTTACATTGAAAGGATTTACCTATTTGCTTTAAAATCATCCAAAGAAAATGGGGATTGGGTCAAGTATCATGCAATGAAGAACTCTCTCCGCCAAGATGAATACCGTCACACAATCGGGCTAGCCAAAAACTGGTTTTAGAATTTAGACAAAGTCTAAAAAAATAATTCACTTTCTATTAAACGATAAAAGCAAACAGTTCCAATGCATCCTATACATATTAAAAATGAATTCAAACTCATTTTCATATATTCAATGCATTCTGGTGAAGGTATACACAAAGAATGTTTAGGGACTATTAGGCCACTGAGACGATTCTTTTTAATATCCACAAGATATGTTTTGGCGGTTAAATAATGATTTTAAAACATGCAATACGTCCCTGGTCTGGAGCGCTAGTATGGTTGAGCATGTAGATGTATTTACATGTGTTTATTAACAGATATAATAATTACGCTAAGGTTGATTTTTCCTGAAGAACCGTCCATATAATCGTTGTCAACAACCTTAATACGGACTTTTTCTTGTTGTACCAGAAAGGAACTCTCGCTTAAATACGGATGTCTCTCGAGTGTATTCAACGATCATTATTTGTTAATATTTCGACACATATAGACACTATATAGTTACATATAGATAACTCATCTGCAGCGGACGATTTTTGAAAGCATTGTGAAAAAACGGAAAAAGAGCATTTATTCCTATTGTTTTCTAAAACTATTACTGTGTTTATTTTATAGAAGTGTTTCATATATTAGCAAGGGACTCGTTAGAGCCAATTGCAATAGTAGGCGAAATCCGAAGACACTCATCATTTTGAGACTGGAATCGAGACTAGTGTTTTACAATATCGGCATTGAATTACTTCACATATGTCTTTCTATATCAGCTCTCCGTTTCTGAACATCATCTCGGGTTCATCATAAAAATGAATGGACTATTGCCATCTTATACCCATGTCGGTCCTTTCGAACCGCCAAATAGTTCCTGTCTAAAAATTAAAATACGGTAATTTGTTGGCATATGAAGCCGGAAAATAGATTAGATTCGACATCCCTGACCAACAAGAAATTTTATGTTAAAATATATGAATTACAAGATTAAGAAATAAAATGTATTTCTACGCTTTCAACATGCTTGATCGCGCATAAAGTTCATGGGTGATACCTAAATATTGTAAATCGAGTGGAGTAAAGGCAGTTTTTTTTATTCCGACTCAAAAACGAATTCAGATAATCAAGTCCCAATGATAACATATATACTCAAAAAATCAAATTATTGAAATGATAATAAAATAAATAGTTGACAAAATATAACATATACGGTAAATGCGTAAGTTAGCCTAGGCGTCGGAATTGCCCAGGAATCCAAGTGCTAGAGTATTTCATTCTAGATTCCTGCTTTAATACATCAGATTATCAACCGAAATGAACTATATCAAACCTATGCCTCGTGAAACACTTGAAGAAATTTATTAATTCGTTTGTAAGATGTTTTACGTCGCTTTTTACAATATTTCAGTTATATCACGCTGAAGAAAATGTAGATAACACAGGATTTTATTTCTGCTTTGATAATATAATTGGACTCTCAATATATCTATCATTGATAGGCAATTGTGATTTTGATATGACATGTATATGTGTTAATTGCATTAAAAACCCCCGGCTAAAACCCATTGTAAACGAGGAGGTTTGCTTAGCAGAAACTATCCAGATAGCAGATGCGCATATGTATGTCAAGTTTTAGTATAATGATAGACCACCATACTGTGTGTACATTATTTTGCGATTAACTCCTTTATCAATTAATATATGGACAGAACAAAGGGCTATTAAAAAGTGTTTAAGTTATACTTTTGGGATCGGTAAATCCATGTCCAAATGTATTCTGCAGTTAGCCCCATGCTGTGAGCACTTTCAGTGCTTTGATTGTCTAATATTTTCCAAAGTTGCTTACAGATTTGCTGGTAATGAAAAAGGGTTAACATGACAAAATAAAATACCCGAGGCTCCTAGAATGGTTAGTTTAACCCGTCCGTTCGAAAGGGTACAATTACGCATTTCAGTAAAGTGAAGGTTCAAATCACTCTGTCAATCTACTCCGTCTTATCCGAATCTACGCAAGTTGACAGAACCTATACTAACAAGCTTGAGCAAGTAATATGCAAACCGCGTATATCTTAATCAGATTGTGCCGATGCACAAGCTGATCTGGTAATACACTGTTCGCAAATGCAAACTTACATCTTTTCACATGTCCGGTCTCATAGATCGGTGATGCGTGTTTTAACGTGACTCGGCATCGAGATGGTAAATGGCGGTAAAGTTAATTGTAGACTATCCGATGACGGAACTCCAGACAAAAGAGTTTTAAAGCGAGGAGTCGAGGCGGGCAAAAACGCATCCCCTCATCGAATAGGGGAACAATCAAGACCAGAACGAGTCTATGGATCGGTTTGGTATTGTCATTACTTTGGCTTTCGAATATGTTTGGTTACAATTCAAGAGATGATTTTTGATTTTCCGATATGTGTATATCATGTGCTGATGTTTTGTATGGATATTTTTGAGTACAAGATATCTTGATTATATTGGGAGTCCGTTTGCAGTGCCATTATATTCATTGAATGGTGTTGATGCCTTAATCTAGTATCGTATGAACACTGGACTCGTCCAAATTGACAGGAAAAATGAAATATCAAAGTCGTAAAAATAAGTGATGGTAGTAAAATCATAAGTCAGAGATAAACTATTCAGGGAAAATCGTAAATTACAATGCCATTCAATGTCAACTTTGCCAACAAAATTTTCACTTAAGCTTACTTTTTCGAGAAATAATGATATGAGGGCATTGACGAATTGTGGGAATAATTAAGAAGACAATGAAATAAGAAAGCGTACCTTGGTTCTTTGGTATAAATTACGATCATGAAATGGAAATCTGTCGTTTAGTGTTATTCTTGCTTTCTTGAAGACAAACAACTATTCTTGGGAATTTCAAGGTGAGTTGCTTGTAATTTTAGTACATACTTTTTTATATTTTTTATAGTAAAAAAAGAAAAAGAAACTTAACAGCAAATCAATTGATAATAATGAATAATTTAAAAACTTTTTTTTTTTATATTGCAGATTGTTTAATAATTCCATCACTAGTGAAAACATAACGTATGGAAACAAACGACAAATACAGTCATGTATTTAATATCATATTGAGAATACATGTATACATATCGAAGAATATTTACAGGCAGTTTTAAAAGTTAATAATTGCTGTACTTGTTTCATCCGAAATTCTACCAAATATTTATTAGACCGTTATTCTGTTAATTCAGCTCTCATTCATATATTTTTTTATTTTTTTTTTAATGACATCGCTGATTCCACTGCAAAATCAAAGCTCGCATAGTTTATCTGAATGGTCTCTACGCCTCATATAACAGTATTTCGGCATTATAAGGACGTTTCTTGGTAAATTTCAGGGAGAGTCTTGGTAAGTTTAACCTGGTACAATGTATCAGTCCTAGTGCGATCTCCGCTACAATGAGCGCCAAGGTGCGAAACCACTTTTCCATTTTGTTTAAATCTTTTGTATTACTCGATCTGGAATCGGACTCAGGCGGACGCTCGATCCATGACGCTTTTAAACTGTATAAAGCTGGCACAGAAAACAGGTTTTATGAGTTTAAATGAAAGTTTATTTTGAATACGTTCGTACGGTAGTTTATTAATTAATAAATTATTTGATTAAATCGCTGTCGTGTACGTTCATGAGCTAATTCAATCGTTCGTTCGGTCATGAATTAAATTACTGCTTAAAAGTCTCGCGATAACCAGCATGTATCCAAAGTAATCGAGTTATCATTTGATGTACATTATTTAGCTCCGTATTTCATTACTCCGTACGATTAAGTAATTATAAGTGTTTCTTATAAAAGCAAGCCAGCAATATAAATCTTTCAAAAAATACAGCTGCCATACTGTCTTGTAAAGACATGTTAAATCCAGTTAGTATTCGAAATAACCCGATAGATTAGTCAGGGGCGTAGCTCCCTTAAGGCACTGTAGGCACGTGCCTACACATTTTTCTCAAAATGCCCCACAATGCAGCTGCGGCGATAGACATCTGCGTAATGTATCGACCAGATCAGCCTGCGCTGTCCGCGCAGACTGATCCGGCCGACACATTCTGTCTTAGGGGGATAGATGTATAAAGAAATTTATTCCTGAAACAGAAAATCCACAGGAGGCGAAAAGTGTCTATCCGGGGATAGGCCTGTGTGGCATGCTTAGGCTGGTCCGGGTCGATGCTTTACGCAGAGTCCACAATGTTGATTTTCTCACGAGACGGCCTACACATTGATTATAGCAAAGCTACGCCCCTGTTAGTGATAAAGGCATCCGCTTCTAGAGCGGGAGGTCGCCTAGGCAGTTTTGAATCCCAGTAGCGACAGAGGGGTCCATTATGATATGATCGGTTGGTTAGCCGTCAGCTAGTTTAATAATGGTAACCAGAGTCTCCCAGCCCGGTGCCTGGCACAACGATAGGACTCGGGGGGGGTAGTTAACATGTGTTCAGGACGAAGGTGTCTCGTCTCTTAACCCTTTCCTTCATACGACAATTCTGCAGCAGATGACTTTGTACATATTTTGTCAAGAAATAGAAAATCTCTATAATTGAATGGATAACCTATGACTTTAAGTGGAAATCTTTGTGGCAAAAGGAGAAATTGCTCATTTTGAGCAATTTTTGTGGCGATTGGTTTGACAATCGCCACAATGCTAACAGAAACAACAACAACGAAAAATATTTACATAGTCGGTTTTGAACAATCGGTTGATATTTTTTTTCCTTACTGCAAACTAATTTACTCACATCCGTTATAGTCCCATCATTGATGCAGAGACGTGATTAATAATAATTATGTCAGTGCTACTTTGGTACCGGATTGTTACTAATATTTGAGTTTTATCGAGACATTATCTACATAGAGTTAAAATATGTAAATATTATCTTCGTCATGATTGGGCAGATAATAAATATCATTGCGCGTTCTATCTGCCTTGCAAATAACTCGGATGATACTCAAATCTGGAAATTCCAAAAGGTTCTATAAATCTTAATATTATAAACGCTTTATTGTGTAGTTGTTTAAATATATGAAAGCGTCTAGATGATAAGACTGGTTTACAAAGGTTTAAAGGACACACGATGTCAGTGTGTACACACGTTATGTATACACGTCTGCACGTTCTAGAGTCAATTAGCAATCAATGCTGAAAGTGTAGCCTAATTTAGTTTGGAGATCGAGCATTATAATATATGTCTATATTTTTATAAATTGAACAGTTTGGCAAATAGTGAAATTGTGCTTTTTGAGCATGTTTTGTGTTTGTTTTTGCACTCACATTATTCGAAGCAGTTTAACAACCTCAGAGACATATAAATACACTGTGTTTATATGTCTCTGACAACCCTCAATCATGCAATGTGAAGGGACTAAATTGAACAGACCTGTTTAATATCGGACATCATTGAAACAAACACCAAACTAATGGATACTGTTTTCTCTCATTTCTTGATAATTTAGTCATTTCTAAAGTGTAAAAAATATTTTATCTTAATATGGCCTAGCGACCTGATGATGAAAATGTGATTACCCGAACAATTTAGATTACAAATAGCCATTCTAATGAGCAAAAACGGTAGTCTATCGAATACCAACTAGATTTTTCATAACTTTGGAATGGCCTAATTTTGAACACATCATGACCAATTTCAGAACGTAACTAAAAAATCACCAAGACAACATTCTGGCAAACTAACATTATTCTACTGTCAAAAGATGCAGGGTTGATACATTCTCAAATTTACCAGCACCAGAGTCATCGCAAGCCCTACACCGATATACTGCTTGTTACTTTGCAGGATGTTCCATACGATCGCCACTACAGTGCCATTGGCGCTTTGATTTCTTTTGTCACTATGTTTTCAAAAAGCCGTCTGCTGCAGAGGCGTCAGAAAGCGTCTATATGAGGGAAAGGGTTAAGTCAGAAATTACTGGCCTTTTCAATAGGGGTAACACTACTATAAACAAACATTATGCTTACTTTTTATTCGAATTGTCTTCGTTATCATATCGTGTCTACAAACTGTGCAAAGTATTATTCCAGTGCTTCGAATAATTTCAATTTTAACCCTTCAATATACAACACATCGGCAACAGACGACATTGAATGCATCTACACAAAATAGGAAAACTCTCTTTAAATAAAATGATCATTTTTAATTTAATATTTTAACAGTTTAAAACATTGTGGAAAAAAAGAATTGCAGCCACAATATTTCGAAAAGTTGTCTATTGTAGTGGCGTCAGAAAGTGTCTGTATGGGGGAAAGAGCTAATTGGTGTATTTTAGAATTTGTACGCTCGGGTTATCAATCCAATGTTCCAAATTAGTACAGCTTTTAACCCTTTACAAACATACATTGGCAGCAAAGGACTTTGAAAGACAAACTAGGAAAACTCCCTATAACATTTAATGATTTTTTACCGTTTTTACGTTATAATTAGATTTTTTTTTTTAAATGTCTTGAACATATTACAATTGCGTTTGTTTAAAAACACTAAGTTATGACACATTTAAAATGAAATAAATATTCCGATGTTTTAAATATGTGCAGTTTCTTTATTCTGACTAGCATTTACGTTTTTGTGTTTTATTTACGAAGACAAAACAGTCCCTATTAGCTAGACTGCGATACTTTATTTTCATAAACTATGTAATCAAAAGGCGATAACTACAAACCTTTACGTCGCACAGTCTAATTTTTTTACATACGCGCACCTGCTCGCAGAAGACTATCGATATGAAAATCACTTCGAATTCTCCTTTTAATAGATAAGTATCAACATAAACTGGTAACAGAAACAAAAAAATAAGAAATATTTTGTGAAAATATGTAATATAAGCCTGTCTATAAGTCGTGAACGTCGAAACGCCTTTTCCTCAGTTCGTGACCTAGTTTCATATTGCCAAAATGTAAACAAAGCGAAGTAACCGGAAGTAAAATGTAAACTTAGAAAAATGACTTGTTTATGCAGACAAAAAATGTCGCACGACGAATTGATTTCTTAAACGTCACGAAACGAGTGCATGGGTCGAATGTAGGAGAAAGAAAGATAATATAGAAATGCTTTTTTTCACTCGAATGCAGTGGAATAAAACATGCACTAAAGCTTTGCCTGATTTTTTATTCACTTTCTTCGATGTCTGACACTACGCCTCGATTTGACACACGAGGGTCAACATTTCGAAAGAATGCTCAAACACCTTATAACAGATAGATAGCTAATATTACACACTTGAGTGATTAAATATATGTGATATTAAATGTTTATTTGGCTTGAAACAAATTAAGAGAAGAACAAACTCTGATAAACAATTTATTTAGAAATAAAGAAAATCTGCTCTTTCGCACCCAATTAATTTCATACTTGCCACCTATTAAATAGTAATGGGACTCGCAATTGGCATTTCTCTTGCGCCAAACATATATTGTATGCATCCACGATTTAGATAAACAATTTAGCTGATATGTTGTTTCAAGTGTGGTCTACTTTTTAAACATATGAGGATAAATTTTAACATCTGTGAAATATTTATTATAATTATTATTAAAAAGGAGGAAGTTCATGTCTTCAGCAATTTAACCGTTTTCTCAATGTTTTAAGCGTTTAAAGGTTTTCATTATTGCTTCAGACATGGAAAGGGTTTAATAGCTTTTTATTGCATGTAGATTTAAATCCCAAAATGTATTAATTTGTTGTGGTTTTATTGACAAATACAAAACATCAAAAATCCTGACCAAAAGAAATCCTGAAATGTGTAGATCTATGTGGAATTTCAAAAATCCTGGAATTAGTCCTTATGAAAACATTATGTGTATGTTTAGACTAATGAAAGTCAAGAATACATGTGTGTTAAAAAATAAATCAATGCAGTCTTTTCCGGCGACATTGATGCCTTGCATCAACTTTCTCTTGTTGTTTTCTATACAAAGGATGAGACAAAGGACGAGTGTATTCGTACGATATGATACCCGCCTTCTATTTCACCTGAACTGCTAAAGGGACATAACCTGTCATTTCTATCACTATTTTAGATGAAGAACCAGTTTGGTTGCTGCGTATTCCTGGCTATGATTTTCCTCGTGATTATGGCATGTCATTGTGATGCAAATGAGGAATTTGAGAACTTCGTTCGCAGGTAAGATTGAATGATTGATTGATTAATTAATTAATTGATTGAATAATTAACTGATTGCTTGATTGATTGATCAATTAATTAATTGATTGAATAATTAACTGATTGCTTGATTGATTGATCAATTAATTAATTGATTGAATAATTAACTGATTTATTAATTATTTGATTGATTGATTGATTGATTTATTAATGAGAGTTAAACACTTTAAACTGTATTGCAGTTAAGAGAGTATGTAACGGTAAGCATATTACCTCACCATGTGTTCTCTTGCTTTGTCGCACCAGTATTTCACACAGCACGATATTCCTCTCCAGACAACTGGCTACTTTCAAACGTTGACTATTTAGCCGATTGGTGGAAGATAAATGTCGTTAGTTACAACGAGCTTCGTCAGTCACATGAAGGAAGCCAGGGTTTTGATTGATTGGGGTTTAACGCCGTTTTTAACAATTTTAAGTTATATCACGGCGTCCAGTTCATCTACTCATGCATTTCCTGGTTTTCTCACACCAGTACTCCACACAACAATCTTCCCAAGCAACTGGCTGCTTTTCCACATAGACTTAGCCCATTGGTGGAAGACGAATGACGCATGTCGCATTGACTTTTGTCAATCGTCGGAAAGAAAGTTGGCCGAGCCGGGATTCGAACTCACAACCCCTGGATTGACAGCCCGCGTCGCTACCGTGGCTCGGCTGCCAGGGTTTTGAAGTTCAGATCAGTTCAGATCTAAACACTATTTTCCATTTTTTGATTTCCGTTGAATATCGCTTTTTGACTCCTCTGCGTCAGGCGACTTTTGAAAATAGTGTGACAAAAGGAGAAATTGCTCAAAACAATTGTTTTTCTATTTTCCATTTGTTGATTTCCGTTAAATAGTTTTTAGAGTTAATTAGACTCTCTATGAATTCAATTGCATTTTAAAAGATTTCAGGGCGTTCTTTTTTTATATAACGAGTTGTAAAGAAATGCTATTTAGCATCTTAAACGAGATTACCTGTACATTTTCATGGGCAAATACATGCAGTTGGTCATACGAAGTTCAAACACGGCGGATTAAATATATGACGGAACGTCATTGAAATATGATTTTACGCCATTTAAAATGTGGGCGGTGGGCGTTGAGACATCCATATAATATTTTACACTAAAAAAACTTTCAAATCAGACGGCTATAAAAATATCATAATGATGAGGTTAAGTTTGAGTTACGGAGTTTAATTTTAACCCTTTCCCACATATATACGCTTTTTGACGCCTTTGCAGCAGACGACTTTGGAAATTATGTGACAAAAGGAGAAATTTCATCTTTTGTCACACTATTTTCAACTCTATTTTTATAAATAATTACGCTTACATTTGTAGATATTTACTATTATGTTTTGCCAAAAAAATGCTTTAAAACTAGTCTGCAGCAGATGTGTTGTAATTGGGAAAGGGTTTGGAGTGACATTAACGGTCATAAACACTTTATAGTCTCCTAGTAGTAAAACATTTATCCCGCTGAATTAACAAAAATCGGTACGGTACCATCAACTGTGACATTTTTTGACAACATCTTACATTTTATATACTGTAATTGCACTGATAAATGAGTGACAAACAATGTAGATTGATTGTTTCGTTTTGTACGCTACTTTCAACAATTATTCAGTTATATCACGGCGTTTTCTGGGTAAGTTCCAAGTACTACAGGTCCATTTATCCTGACACCAGCCAGTCAGTCAGTTATATCACGGCGTTTTCGGGGTAAATTCCAAGTACTACTGGTTCATTTATCCTGACACCAGCCAGTCAGTTGTAATGCTAACATCGCAACACTGCGCCCCAAGGAGGGAAAGTAATTACTACCCTTTTTAAAGTCTTTGGTATGACCCGGTCGGGGAACGAACCCACGACCTCCCGCACCCGAGGCGGACGCCCTACTGGACGAATGTGTCGACTGATATTGGTCTGCATCGTTCGCAATCACTGTCTGTTATCGTGTATAACAGGATATGCGAATATACGAACGAATAGCATCGTTCGCAATCACTGTTTATATTCGTGTATAACATGATGTGCGAATGATGTTGAACCATTTCAACAGACGACAAATATGTAGAAGACGACTATGAAAATATTTACAGAAAAATCTCTATAAACGAAAGCTTAAAGTGTCACACATGCACAACCTTATCCGAAGCAGGATAAAGTTGGGCACGCCCAACACAAAACCGTTCAATTATTGAAAAGAGTTCAAAACATTTTTGCAATATTTGTCTGCTGCAGAGGCATCATAAATCGTTCACATTTGGAAAAGAGTAGTGAACATCAAGATAAGTCTAAACATCAAAGACTATAGTAGGCTATTCTATTTAAAATTTAAAACATTTCTGCCATGAAAGGCTCTCAAAGTTCTGATTTAAAAAAAATCAAACGTTGATCACATTAACCGACACATGAAAATATCATTCGACAATTACAATGTTGACCTGTCCTCGAAACTATAAAACTACGTAAATACTCTTTATGCTCATAAATCAACACTATGCTCCAGAAATAAGACTGGTCAATTTCGCAAATGAACTTACCTCTTGACCAATCAGAGCAAATAAAGCATTTCCTTTAATATACAGGTAACTGTAAATTGATTTGAATATACTTATTTATAAATCAGATCCCCTCTCAATTTATGTTAAATTCAGTTATGTTTTTTCGTTTCGTAAAGCAATCATTTTTAAATGTTTTGTTGTTGTTTTAAAAAGCAAGCAAGTGTTTAAAGCATATCAAGAAACAGCGCATTATCAGTTGCTAATTAAGTGATATATTCAAATTACATCGCAGTAGCAATTGCTAATTAAATGATTTATTCGAATGATCGCGAGTCCACTGTACTATCATTTGTAAAGATGTCTTTTAAAATTCATTTTTCGTTTTTTTCCGTTTCGTAATTCATTCATTTGTAAACAAAAATTCTTATAAAAAGCAAGAAAGTGATAAAAGCATATAAAAAAAAACAATGCAGTAGCAGCTGCTAATTAAATGATTTATTCGAATTATCGCATGTTCGCGTTATCCTGATTCCACTGTACTATCATTTGTGAAGATGTCTTTTAGAATTAGGATTCGTAAATGCAGGCTCGCTATGGAACTTTTATATAGCCCAAATATTGAGGTACATATCCGATGCTGTCAAACTAAAGGTCATAGTTTGTTATTTAGCTTATGGCAAATTGTTCTCTATGAAATTTACCTCTGGAGGTCAAAGGGAAGGAAATCGGATAGGCTTATCCGGTAGACAATTGTTGATGAATGTGTAAAACCAAAGTTCTCTCCCATTGGACATTATTAATTAATGAAAAACTTAAATATCCAAAAATGTTGTCTTTTTTGCTGTTTTGACTATTTTAAAAACCCATTTTCAGAACTGAACATGTTTTCTTAAATTGAAAGTAATATTTACTTCGGGATAAGAGTGACATTTGATTTGACCACATGGCTTGAAAAATGCTCATTTTGAACAATTTCTCCTTTTGTCAATATGTTTTCAAAAAGCCATCTGCTGCAGAGGCGTCAGAAAGCGTATATTTTAGGGAAAGGATTGAATGGTCGACCATGGGAAATGTATTGCTTCACTCTGACCTAATATCAAACACAGGGTTAATGTTATAGGTCTGTCTCTCTTTCTTTTTCAGAAACATCCCGAGCGGGTTCTCCTTGTTAACTTTCGTTGAGATATGTGAAAACTGTGGCGGATTATTCGGGAAGGAATTTACGTACCGCTGCCTGGCGGATAAATCTGGGTCTATATTTAGAGGATGTAAAACTGCATTGATGGAAAAACGATAATGACTTTCGTCCATTCACTACTGACACTTAGCAATTACAAAGAAGTTCAGCGTCATTTGGCCATTTCCCACATATGAACGATTTATAACGCCTCTTTGGCGAACGGCTTTCGAAAACATTATGGCAAGAAGAGAAATTGCTTATAATGAGCAATTTCTCCATTTGCCACAATACTTTTGAACGTTAGTCAATAATTACAAGTATATATATGTTATTTTACGGAGGTTTTCCACATTTTCATTTGAAGTTTTCAAAGTCGTCTGCTGCATATTTGTTTTATGTGGGATACGGTTAATTTACATGTAAACTGTTATGTTAGTTCGCTCGGTAACAATGATGGAGAAGAATAAACAAAAACATGGTTGGAATCATTTCTAGATGACGTACATTTTTCTTTTAATGAAATGTGTTAAAAATGACATTTTCGTCACAATTTTATGTTCGTTATCTAGGTCAAATTGTTACAATACTTTTGTATAATTAATTCTTTATCAAATTAATTAACCCTCTGAGTACAAAAAAACACACTTATTCAATTATTTGATCGTTTTGGTGAAAAAGAAACTGTCATGTCGTGAGTCTTCCTTTGAGTTGCGTCAGGCAAAAAGAGGTATTGATGCCCCGCCTCCCTCCGTTATTGAACTCACACACAGGGATATGGGAGTAAAACTAATACGGGGCATACTTCTAGTTTTTTGGCAAAAGTTGCATATACGACTGACTCTCTATCCCTTTCCCTCATTTAGACGCTTTCTAACGCCCTTGCAGCAGACGACTTTTTGAAAACATGGCGACAAAAAAAGAAATTGTTCAAAACGATGAATTTCTCCTTTTGTCACCATGTTTTCAACTCTATTCAAGTATTGTACTTTCATTTAAAGGGAGTTTCCAATTTGTCTCAGGTATGTTTTCGAAGCCGTCTGCTGCAGATTTATTATATGTTGGAAAGGGGTATATATAGAGTGTTGGCGGAAAGTGCTAACTACTGTGTTAGCATTTGAGCCGTTCTCTGAGTCTGGAGTGAGCTACCTGCCCCTACCATTACATTACAGGGTCAGGCATACACCAAACTGCGTTTTGTTGTTGTTTGTCTTTGGTTTTACACCGCTTTCAACAGGTAAGGTGATATCCCGACGGACAAGAAAGGTGTTGGTCCCACACCTTATATTTAGATCGAGAATGAAACATTCGACATCAGGGGCGTAGCTCCATTTAGGCACTGTAGGCACGTGCCTACACATTTTTTCTCAAAATGCCCCAAAATGCAGCTGCGGCGATAAACACCTGCGTAATGTATCGACCAGATCAGCCTGCGCTGTCCGCGCAGACTGATCCGGCCGACACATTCCGTCTTAGGGGGGATAGATGTGTAGAGTAGATATTCATGAAACAGAAAATCCACTGGAGGCGAAAAGTGTCTATCCGGGTAGGCCTGTGTGGCATGCTTAAGCAGATACGGGTCGAAACTTTACGCAGATTCCACAATGTTGATTTTCTCACGAGACGGCCTACACATTGATTATTGCAAAACTACGCCCCTGGACATGTTGTACAAAATGTTCAAACTCCAATATAAGTTTATTTCATAATTGATGTATTGATTCCAAACATCAAGTTGTAATAGTCCACTGTGTAGTTTACGAACATCAGTTGTATATTTACTTATTTAGGGGCGTAGCTTGGCAATAGTCAATGTGTAGGCCGTCTTGTGAGAAAATCAATTAAATTAATTACACAATACATTACGCCCCTGTTATTTACTATACACGCAATGTCGATAAATAAGGGAAGGAGACCAATCTAGTCGCAAGTGTTGGTTCATGCTAGACGCACATATTTACTATGGTAAACTATGCACCGGATTCGGACGTGACCAAATGACCAACTATACAAATACAAGTCATTAGCACACAAAATAATTCTCTCCGTCCTTCTACGCCATGATATTATTTTATTATTTCCACCTATTAAATGGGAAGTTACATTTCGGGAAAACATAAAGTCGAACAAATACTAGAGATCATTATGGATTAGAATATAACGTCGTTTTCTATAAAAAACAAATCAAGTATATCATGGCGACCAGTTCACATAACCATGTATTTCCTCCTGGTTTTCACGTAATTGTACATATCACTTTTCCTAGGCTACTGGCTGCCTTTCCACAAAAAAATATTTTAGCCAACATTCATAATCACTTTTTCAATAATAGGAAAATTCAATGACCAAGTCAGGTTTCTAACTTTTGATTGAATGGGGCTTCATGCCATTTTATTTATGTTTAAGTCATACCACGGCTGTCAGTTCATTAACCCATTAGGTGTTACCTGCCTTTATCACACCAGTACTCCACACAACAGCCTTTCAAAGCAGCTGGCTGCTTTTTCACATTGACTATTTGCCGATAGATGGAAGACGACTGACGCAAGTTGCTTTGATCTTTGTGAAACGTCGGAATCGCACTTTCGACCCCAAGATTAATAACCCTGTCATTATCGTCTGAGCTATCGATCCGATAAATAACTCCAATCAATACCGAAGAGCAAGTTAACCCTTTCCCTCATACTGCAAATCTGCATCAGACGTCTTTGAAAATGTCTACTAAAAAATATGGAAAATCTCTATAATTGAAGGTATAATTACTGAAAAAAGTTGAAAACATTGTGGCAAAAGGAGAAATTACTCGTTCTTCATTGGTCACAATGTTTTCAAAAGTCGTCTGTTGCATAGGCGTCAGAAAGCGTCTATATGAGGGAAAGGGTGACTATGTACGCTGATCATAAATCGAGTTTTCATTACGCTAATTTAGTCGGTGCTCCAGGAAAACCAACCTTAATGACATGAGCCGTTCCACTAAAAAAACCAACATTATTGACTCTGCGTAAAGTATCGACCCGGGTCAGACTAAGTATGCTGCATGCCGCGCATGCTAACCCGGACAGACAATTTTCGCTTCCTGTGAAAAATTCTGTTTCAGGAATCATTACTCTATACCTCTATCTCCCTGAGACGGAATGTGTCGGCCCGGATTAGCCTGGTTTTCTCGTTGAACGACTCATGTAATCAATACACCTGTGGAAAAAGATCTCTCTGCGCATGTTTGCTCAAACAAGCAAATGGAAACTGATTAGACAAACTTTATATTTAAAGCATCTATGATTACTAATAGAAGAATGAAGCGTCAGATCAGACTGATCCGGGGCTACACTGGTCGCAGATGGTTTACGGTTGGGTTTCGCTGAGCGCTCCTCATGTTAATAAAAATCCTATTGATACTTACGACGACTCAGCCGAGATCCAATTATATCACAGCAAAAGTCGGGTCATACAACAACACTTGTAATTGGTAGTAACGGTTGCGCTCCTTTGCGATTATAGTTGTGGGGTTATCATTTCGACTGACTGGTTGGTTTCAGGATAACCGGACCAGCAGTACTGATATCTTACCAAGGAAACGCCGTGATATAACTACAAAAATGGTGAAAACGGCATAAAACACCAAACAAAGTAATCAATTAATCGACAGTACTTATCAACGATCTATTGGTGAAAACCCAGTACTATAGGATTCCAAATGCGCCTGTGTTGAGGCCACTCGAAACCCTTCGTAGTAAAGAATGAAACATCTGGCGAAAGGTTGGTACAGTGGCACTCTCGATACATCGAAGTTGATAGGGGCTCAATACATTGCTTCGAGTTAGCGACGTGTTCGAATGATCTTTAGATTATACTCAATTGGTTAACGTATTTTCAGCTTCTTAATTTTAATCGGTAGCGACGCGGGCTGTCAATCCAGGGGTTGTGAGTTCAAATCCCGGCTCGGCCAACTTTCTTTCCGATGATTGACAAAAATCAATGCGACATGCGTCATTCGTCTTCTACCAATGGGCTAAGTCTATGTGGAAAAGCAGCCAGTTGCTTGGGAAGATTGTTGTGTGGAGTACTGGTGTGAGAAAACCAGGAAATGCAGGAGTAGGTGAACTGGCCTCCGTGATATAACTGAGAAATTGTTAATAACGGCGTTAAACCCCTTTCAATCAATCAATTCTTAATTATAATAAGCATACCAATGTATTTATTATGAAAGACAACCAGGTGATAAAAATTCCCATCAAAACAGCGCAGAACCTTGTCAGGAAAACATTCCGATGTATGATCCGTTCCACGAGAAAACCATAGTTATGGCCTCTGCGTAATGTATCGACCCAGATCAGCCTGCGCGGTCCGCGCAGGCTAATCCGGGCCGACACATTACGTCTCAGGGGAAATAGAGGTATAGAGTAATGATTCCTGAACCAGAAAATCCACAAGAGGCGAAAAGTGTCTGTTCGAGTTAGCCTGCTCGGCATGCTTAGGCTGATCCGGGTCGATATTTTACGCAAAGTCCACAATGTTGATTTTCTCGTGAAAAAGCTGAAATGGCAAAATGAACACTACAATTTTACCCAGTTCAAACCTTAAAAATAACTTCTACGTGTATAATACTCGGTTTGATTGATATCAAACTCGACACACATCTTTTATCTTGTATAAAGAGGAAACTATTGTGGCACCTTGATAATTTGAAAATCTTTACGAGCTATTTCCCCTTTTGCCACACTGTTTTCTACAGACGATGTATTTCACTTTTTGCCACTATGTCTACACAAAAGGTAACCAATGATGAGTTCAGGGGATACAGCTCGCTAAGAGCTGACTCGCATGAATCTGTATTGTTTGAAAAAATCTTAATTTTACCATTGTAGCTGAAAAATAAGTTATGCACAGAATGAATTAATGTATGGGGTTTTATGGCACATTGACAGCTCAGATCATTTAGCGCATATATAAGATAAAAAATAAAAAAGTAGCACTATTTGAAAATAAAATTGTTGAATAACAAAAACACTGCTACACATTTCTGATTTGGCCACACTATTTCCAAAAGTCGTAGCAGGAGATGTGTTAAAAGTCGTCTGCTCGAATTGTCTCAAATTGTGTCTACCTGTGGGAAATGGTTAAAATAACGTTAGCAGTATAAGGGTTATCAAGGAGCGATGCTTCTTGTGGTCTATTTTTAGCGTTATCTGTCAAAGTGTCCGTTTTAGTAACTATTACCCAAGCGTGCATTATTTCTATCGTACTTAAACAGGTTCATTGTGCTTTCCGTTTTCTAGTCTTATTTCTTCATTCTTAACTGTTAAACTGGTAATATAGTATCTGCAGGACTCTGGAATACAGGGATTTCTTTAGTCTTATTTCTTAATTCTAAACTGTTAAACTGGTAAATAGAATCTGCAGTTCTCTGGATTACAGGGATTTTTATTCAAAATAATAATTTTGAAGATGCTGCTTATTTCAGGTAATTGGAATCTTAATTATAATTTTGCGGCAACCAAGAATCCGGACATTTATGACC
The DNA here is from genome assembly GCA_031761405.1 of Serripes groenlandicus. NCBI lineage: Eukaryota > Metazoa > Mollusca > Bivalvia > Cardiida > Cardiidae > Serripes > Serripes groenlandicus. The sequence goes on from JASEVX010000001.1 coordinate 242,987,382, forward strand.
CGCGTAGAATCGAATCAATCTGTACCTCCATACGTGGAGCTTCAATGTTCACTAATCAGTCACGGTTTTTTAAAAATATAATTCTAAAGAACGTTGTAAACTCTAACGGCGCGGGTACTGCTTAAGTCTCCATGAAGCAGACACCGAGAGTGATGAATATATAAAGCTTGGTTGGCATTGGATGGAAAACAAATTAGTTATAACTTAAATAATCGTCAAATAGTGTTGTTTATATATTTCTCATAAACTTAAGTAGAAACGTTCAGATAACTCATATTATTCAAAAGGAATCTTTGTTTTTTATTATAACGAAATCTTAAAACGCAATAAATTAAATATTATTATGGTCAAATAGTATTAAAACACACACTCATAATAATACAGCATGCAAGTTTTCCTTCTTCCTTTTTTTCTCCTTCTTTTCCTCTTCTTTTTTATTCTGATCTCTCCTCTTTTTATATATTTTCTCTCCTTCTTATACTGTTTTTCTCTTCTTCTGATATGTGTTTTCTCTTCTTCTTCATTTTTGTTCACTAATCTTGGTCTCCATCGAACACTGCTCTTCCTACACTATTAACCCTTTGACACATATAACAAATCAGCAGCAGACGACTTATTGGCAAATACATGTACGTAAAAAAAAAAAAATGCTTAAAGGCCAGTTTAATTATGAAAGAGAGTTAAAAACATTGTGACGAAAGGTCACCTGCTGAAAGGGTGTCAGAAAGCGTCTCTTAGTGGGAAATGGTTACACTTAATTGTATCAGAACTCATTTCAAAATCAATGATTGGAATACCAGATGAATGGTGCTTGTGGTTTCTGCACGATAACATCTAAATAATAATAATTTCCAGAATAGAACAGAACAAAACAAAACACCAGTTTAGTTTTGATGAGTACAAATACGTAGTAATTACTTATTATGAACCCTCACTTTCCAACATACAGCACATCTGCATCAGACGACTTTGAAAATGTCTAGGCAAAACAAATCGAAATTCTCTTTGAAAGAAAGTACAATTATTGATAAGAGTGGACAACATGTTTTACGTGAAACTTCTGCTGCAGATGCGTCAAAATGAGTCTACAAATGGGACCTCTAATACTAGTCGGAACTATCTACAGATCAACTGACTTTAACACCTACGCCACACACAACATATGATAATCAAAGCGCCGATGGCACAGTAGTGGCGATCGTGTAGAAAGTCCTGCAATCTCGGTGTAGGCCTTGCGATTATCATTTGAGTTATAGAACGCGCAATGATATTTATTATCTGCCCAAACACGAAGAAAGATAATATTTACATAATTTAACTCTATGTAGATATTATCTCAATAAGTTTCAATTCTTAGTATCAATCCGGTACCAAAGTAGCACTGACATGATTATTATTAATCGTGTCTCTGCATCACTGATGGAACTATATAGTTGGCGGTTTAACGGATGTAGTTTAATTGGTTTGCAGTAAGGAATAAAAAGTTAACGGGTTGTTCAAAACTGACTATGTAAATGTTTTCGTTGTTGTTGTTTCTGTTAGCAAAAATGATGGTTCGTTTAATTGGGGGTTTACAAGGTTTTCAAGAGCATTTCCATCATAAAACTGCCACAGAACACGGTTGCTGACAAGGTGAGGAATGTGCCGGTTAGGTGGAAAGAAGAAAAATGTTGATTTCTGCTCAAATAGAAAGAATAAAAGTGAGAGAATATAGTAAAATCGTCTATTTTGAGCAGTTTTCTTTCAAAGGTGCAAAACTGCTCATTTTGTCCACATGCATGCGAATATTAACGCCTCTGCAGCATAAGACTTTAAGAAATATTGTGACAATAGGAGAAATTGCGCATACACCTTTTTGCAACACCTTTTTTACAACTGTATATCATAAATAAACTATTATTTATTTATATTTACCACATGTTTGCCTTATAAAAGTCGTGAACTGTAGATTTATTGTATGTGGAAAAGGTTCAACTTTCTAAAAGGCGAAGCATCCACAACTATTTTTGTTATTTTATATACAAATTATGTCACCTACATATTGCATATCACAACCAATATCCACTATTCCGACAATGATTTCTAAAGTATTCTAAAATGAAACCACGACTATTCCGAAACTGAATTTTCCTGGATCGTTTTCTTTTCTGTTTTAAGATAAATTCGTCGATTATTCTTAACCCTTTCCCTCATGTAGACGCTTTCTGACGCCTCTGCAAAAGATGACCTTTGAAAACATAGTGACAAAAGAAGAAATTGCTCAAAACGAGCAATTTCTCCTTTTGCCACAATGTTTTTCACTTTTAGTCATAGGTTATCCATTCAATTATAGAGATTTTCTATTTTTTGACAAAATATGTTTAAAGTCGTCTGCTGCAGATTGTCACATGATGGAAAGGGTTAACAACTTCCCATATTCGTCCTTATGCTGATTTCAGAGACGAAAAACACATATTTTGTTTTAAGAGGGAAGGGTTAAAAAAGTTCGAGCTAAATAACTTTGAAACCTTATTCAGATCGATTTATAAGAATGACTGAACGTCCAATCACGATATTTTTCATGTATATTTGTATGATATAGTGAAACAGGTATTCTTAAGTGACTTATTGGACCGAGTGTAAACTATCAAATAATAATTGTTTAATCATGAATGCGTATTATAAATTGTTTGATGTAAAAAAAAACCACAATGATACTCAATATTACATACTTACTTACATGCCATAACATGAACTTATTTTGACGTTTATGTAGCAGACGGCTTATGCGATAATAATGGTTTTTAAAGTCGTCTGCTATAGACATGTCAAAACACGTCTGGGATCTTAAACATAATATACCTAAAAGCAAAACAATAATTTGAATTCCCGTTATATATGAAGAGAGATGTTGTTTTAATTACGATACCATTTTATTACATTGAAATAAATTAAGCAAATTATTTTTGTAAATTATACGACATGTGCTGTTAACATCGACACCGTCTATTAAATAACCTCAACAATTTACCCTTAAACTCGTATTACGTTCTATTAAATAACCTCAACAATTTACCCTTAAACTCGTATTACGTTCTATTAAATAACCTCAACAATTTACCCTTAAACTCGTATTACGTTCTATTAAATAACCTCAACAATTTACCCTTAAACTCGTATTACGTTCTATTAAATAACCTCAACAATTTACCCTTAAACTCGTATTACGTTCTATTAAATAACCTCAACAATTAACCCTTAAATTCGTATTACGTTCTATTAAATAACCTCAACAATTAACCATTAAATTCGTATTACGTTCTATTAAATTACCTCAACAATTTACCTTTAAACTCGTATTACGTTCTATTAAATAACCTCAACAATTTACCCTTAATCTCGTATTACGTTCTATTAAATAACCTCAACAATTTACCCTTAAACTCGTATTACGTTCTATTAAATAACCTCAACAATTTAACCTTAAACTCGTATTACGTTCTATTAAATAACGATATCAAAGCTACATAAAACTGCAAACAATGAGATTGTCCAAATGTTATTTGACTACTTTGATATTACATTGCAGACGGCCAACCATAGTTCATAAATACAAATTATGGCAATTTCTTTGACAATCTTACCTGTACTTTTTTTTGTTTATGGATCGATCTCATTTTATAACGGCATTACTGACAAGTGTTTCTATGTTAACCATTTCCCACCTAAAGACGCATTTTGACGCAGTAGACTACTTTTGAAAATATTGTGACAAAAGGAGAAATTGCTTAAATCGAGGAATTTCTCCTTTTGCCAAAATGTTTTTAACCTTTTCCATTAATTATACCTACAATTAAAGACATTTATCTTATTTTTGAGTAGGCATTTTCAAAGTCGTCTGCTGTTTGTGGGAAAGGGTTAATTACTCTGGGTGACAAGCAACTTCTCCGTTTCCCAAAATGTTTTCATCTCTATTCATAATTATAATTTCTTTTATAGATATTGGCTAGATATTTTCAAAATCGTTTGCTTATCAAGATGTGTACGTGTTTTAACAAACAAACTATTGTTGACCATGATAAGCATGCGAATTCAAACAGTCTGATATTAGTCGACATTGTGCGCTACTCAATTGTCAATATAAAGTAAGTCCAGTCAATAAGCATGTAAGCACCCGATGAGAACCATGGCAGATGATTACGGTTGTAAGTATTCAGGGTGATAATGGTGTACATCTTCGTCTGCCGCATTGAGGTAATACTTAAACAGTGCCGTCTCGTTGGTTTAGTGGAACAGCGTACACCTCAAATGCGGAGTTCGCCGGTTCAATCCCCGACCAGGTCCTGATTGGCGCTCAGGATGGTCGGGTTAGCATAACTGAAAACACTGATCGTTGGAAATTGAACAATGTTATCCAAGATTACGCTGTATACATAATGATAATTAATAACGCCTGAATCGCTGATGTCAGGATGAATATGCCAGCAGTATTTAGAAAGGAAACTGTACTTGATATAAATGATAACCAGTTGAAAGCCGCGTGAAACACTAAACAATCCTGACTATCATGAAACAGATTTAAACACTTTATCGCTATTTAGCCCATTCTGACATATATATTATCTTATTTGCATACCAGAAATGATTGATTTGTATGCTTACAGATTCATAAAATAATGTAATGAACTCATAAATCTAAGTAAATTCCTGTAATAGGTATCATCTGTCCAAACGATGCTACGCTTGATCCGGCTGAATACCTGCACTGGGTATCATCTGTCCTAACGATGCTACGCTTTAGCCGGCTGAATTCCTGTAATATGTACCATCTGTCCTAACGATGCTACGCTTTAGCCGGCTGAATTCCTGTAATATGTATCATCTGTCCTAACGATGCTTCGCTTGATCCGACTGAATCCCTGTACTGGGCATCATCTGTCCTAAAGATGCTACGCTTGATCCGACTGAATCCCTGTACTGGGCATCATCTGTCCTAACGATGCTACGCTTTAGCCGGCTGAATTCCTGTACTGGGTAGCATCTGTACTAACGATGCTACGCTTGAGCCGGCTGAATCCCTGTACTGGGCATCATCTGTCCTAACGATGCTACGCTTTAGCCGGCTGAATTCCTGTACTGGGTATCATATGTCCTGACGATGCTAAGCTTTAGACGGCTGAATTCCTGTACTGGGTATCATCTGTCTTAACGATACTACGCTTGATCCAGCTGAATTCCTGTAATATGTATCATCTGTTCTAATGATGCTACGCTTGATCCAGCTGAATTCCTGTAATATGTATCATCTGTTCTAATGATGCTACGCTTGATCCAGCTGAATTCCTGTAATATGTATCATCTGTTCTAATGATGCTACGCTTGATCCAGCTGAATTCCTGTAATATGTATCATCTGTTCTAATGATGCTACGCTTGATCCAGCTGAATTCCTGTAATATGTATCATCTGTTCTATCGATGCTACGCTTAATACGGCTGAATTCCTGTAATATGTATCATCTGTTCTATCGATGCTACGCTTTAGGCGGCTGAATTCCTGTAATATGTATCATCTGTTCTAATGATGCTACGCTTTAGGCGGCTGAATTCCTGTAATATGTATCATCTGTTCTAATGATGCTACGCTTTAGGCGGCTGAATTCCTGTAATATGTATCATCTGTTCTATCGATGTTACGCTTAGTCCGGCTGAATTCCTGTAATTGGTATCATCTGTCCGAACGATGCTACGCTTGATCTGGCTGAATTCCTGTAATTGGTATCATCTGTCCTGACGATGCTACGCTTGATCCGACTGAATTCCTGTACTGGGCATCATCTGTCCTAACGATGCTACGCTTTAGCCGGCTGAATACATGTACTGGGCACCATTTGTCCTAACGATGCTACGCTTTATCCGGCTGAATCCCTGTACTGGGCATCATCTGTCCTAACGATGCTACGCTTTAGCCGACTGAATCCCTGTACTGGGCATCATCTGTCCTAACGATGCTACGCTTTAGCCGGCTGAATCCCTGTACTGGGCATCATCTGTCCTAACGATGCTACGCTTTAGCCGGCTGAAGTATCATCTGTCCTAACGATGCTACTCTTAGTCCGTCTGAATTCCTGTAATTGGTATCATCTGTCCGAACGATGCTACGCTTGATATGGCTGAATTCCTGTAATTAGTATCATCTGTCCTGACGATGCTACTCTTGATCCGGCTGAATTCCTGTAATTGGTATCATCTGTCCTGACGATGCTACGCTTGATCCGGCTGAATTCCTGTAATTGGTATCATCTGTCCTAACGATGCTACGCTTGATCCGGCTGAATCCCTGTACTGGGCATCATCTGTCCTAAGGATGCTACGCTTTAGCCGGCTGAATCCCTGTACTGGGCATCATCTGTCCTAACGATGCTACGCTTTAGCCGGTTGAATCCCTGTACTGGGCATCATCTGGCCTAACGATGCTACTCTTGATCCGGCTGAATTCCTGTACTGGGCATCATCTGTCCTAACGATGCTACGCTTTAGCCGGCTGAATACCTGTACTTGGCACCATTTGTGCTAACGATGCTACGCTTTATCCGGCTGAATCCCTGTACTAGGCATCATCTGTCCTAACGATGCTACGCTTTAGCCGACTGAATCCCTGTACTGGGCATCATCTGTCCTAACGAAGCTACGCTTTAGCCGGCTGAATCCCTGTACTGGGCATCATCTGTCCTAACGATGCTACGCTTTAGCCGGCTGAATCCCTGTACTGGGCATCATCTGTCCTAACGATGCTACGCTTTAGCCGGCTGAAGTATCATCTGTCCTAACGATGCTACTCTTAGTCCGTCTGAATTCCTGTAATTGGTATCATCTGTCCGAACGATGCTACGCTTGATCTGGCTGAATTCCTGTAATTGGTATCATCTGTCCTAACGATGCTACTCTTAGTCCGGCTGAATTCCCGTAATTGGTATCATCTGTCCTAACGATGCTACTCTTAGTCTGTCTGAATTCCTGTAATTGGTATCATCTGTCCGAACGATGCTACGCTTGATCTGGCTGAATTCCTGAAATTGGTATCATCTGTCATAACGATGCTACTCTTAGTCCGGCTGAATTCCTGTAATTGGTATCATCTGTCCGAACGATGCTACGCTTGATCTGGCTGAATTCCTGTAATTGGTATCATCTGTCCGAACGATGCTACGCTTGATCTGGCTGAATTCCTGTAATTAGTATCATCTGTCCTGACGATGCTACTCTTGATCCGGCTGAATTCCTGTAATTGGTATCATCTGTCCTGACGATGCTACGCTTGATCCGGCTGAATTCCTGTAATTGGTATCATCTGTCCTAACGATGCTACGCTTTAGCCGGCTGAATCCCTGTACTGGGCATCATCTGTCCTAACGATGCTACTCTTGATCCGACTGAATCCCTGTACTGGGCATCATCTGTCCTAACGATGCTACGCTTTAGCCGGCTGAATCCCTGTACTGGGCATCATCTGTCCTAACGATGCTACGCTTTAGCCGGTTGAATCCCTGTACTGGGCATCATCTGGCCTAACGATGCTACTCTTGATCCGGCTGAATTCCTGTACTGGGCATCATCTGTCCTAACGATGCTACGCTTTAGCCGGCTGAATCCCTGTACTGGGCATCATCTGTCCTAACGATGCTACGCTTTAGCCGGCTGAATCCCTGTACTGGGCATCATCTGTCCTAACGATGCTACTCTTGATCCGGCTGAATTCCTGTTATGAGTAGCATCTGTACTAACGATACTACGCTTTAACCAACTAAATTCCTGTATCATCTGTCTGAATGATACGACTCTTTAGACGTCTGAATTCCTGTGTTGGGTATCATGTCATAATGATGCTACGCTTTAGCCGGCTGAATTCCTGTAATGGGTATCAACTGTCCTAACGATGCTACACTTGATCCGGCTAAATTCCTGTAAATGGTGATGTTAGATATTTCTATAAAGGCATCCTTAATTTACTTAGCTACGATGCATAATGTTACTTTTTTTTCACATTTGAGCTCAACATGCCAGATTATTGCCATGAATATTTTCTTTTAATAGTCACAAAACCTTCTACATTAACTGTGGTATTCTTTGGTCTTTTAAAGATTTGCAACGATAATTTATTCGTACCTCTGCATGCCTTTAATCCTTTCCCACATTTAGCCGATTTTTGAAGACTCAACGACTCAGACGATTTATGAAAACATTGTGGCAAAAGCAAAAATTGCTCATTGTGAGCACTTTCTCCTTTTGCCATTATGTTTTGAACTATATTCAATGATTACACGTTATTTTCGTGATTGACCACATTTTTAACCAGATGTTTATGAATTCGTCTACTGACACTTTGTTGAATATAGGAAAGGGTTAACTTGGACAAAAATGGGAAAATGTGTCAGATTATGTGCTAAATTATTCAAATACATTCAAGTTCCGACATTCTGAAATGCATTTAGGATTTAAGAATTCAAAACTAAATATCTGTAACCCTGTTAATGGAACATTTTATAAAATAGTAGAGGGGGGCGGGGAAATGATGTGGGTAAAATGGGTCACGTCACACGACACCCGACCTTCGGAAGTGTTGGGGATGCAATCTGCAAAACTCCAGATTACCCCCGTTCGATCATGATCGTCCCTATTCCCCATCGAATAGGTCAATCATACCTTAAGGCTCGAAAGTTATGACCAAAGTAAGAACAGTTGTAAGTCATGTTATCGAAGTTATCAATATTTACGAATGTTGCTTTTCGCTTAACGTGATCACGTCACAAAAAGCCCGACCTGACCTTCTGGGTGGGTGGGGTGCAAGTACGAAAGATCCAGATCACCATGCTCCTCTGGGTAATTCGATCAAGATCTTCCCTGTTCTCAATATACCTCGTTTAGATACTACAAATTGTCCCTCTATATGGTCCTTATGCTGTAATAATAATGACCGTAATGTTATCGTATGAGAAAATTCGGGGAATCCCACACCGGATCTTGTTTCTATAAATAGCCTTTCTATATGGTTCTATAATAAAAAGATAATACTTATTATTATACTATATGAACCATATAATACGCTATTTATAGTAACACGGCCCTTTCATGAGAGACTATTACAATGATACCTATCAAGCATCGGAACAATGAATGACCTAGCCAGAGCTCGAAGACCCCTTATCGTGACCCCTTGATTTAAAGTCCTCGTTGTTACCGACTGAGCTATTTCGCGCTTGCGCAGATTGGCAGTTTGACCTGTTGTCATACTCGCTGTCTGTCATTTGTGCTTTATGGTTGTTGTTGCTCTCTCATTAATTTAAAGTATAAAAGCCTTGCAATATGGTTATGATAAATTACACAAATTAACCTTTCTTCTGATACCAACAACTTTTACCCTACTGCAGTCAGTAGAAGAAACCTAGCAATTGTTCATATTCCCCGTAATGATGTATAAAATGTACCACAACCGAACTTCATATTTTGACAGATGCATCGTTATTCCTCTAAGGATGTCAAAGCAGACGACCCTACTCATATTATATCAGATAAACGACTAATTTATGTTGTATCTTTTAGCTTTTTGGTGTTAAAAGAATTACATATGTAAGACGTTCCACAAGAAAACTAACATTATGGACTCTGCGTAATGTATCAACCCAGATCAGTCTGCGCAGCCTAATCCGGGCCGACACATTCAGTCTCAGGGCGATAGATGAATAGAGTAATAATTCTTGAAACATAAAATCCACAGGAAGTGTCTGTCCTGGTTAGCCTGCGCGGCATGCTTAGGCTCGTTGGTTTACTCGTTGAACGGCTCATATCAACATGTACACGCCGTTAATAATAATATGTTAGATATATCAATGATATAGTGCAACTATTCGTGATCCTTGGCTAACAAACCGGCAGTATAGGCTAGAAAATGTGCCTTCTTAAAGGGCACCCATCTAGCACGTGCAGTCGTCAAACCAGAAGGGCCCGATCTTAAATACCCAAAACTTACCATCCAGTATTCCGAAATATTGAAAATATACAAACAGTTTTTTGGAAGGTGATTTTTATGTTATAATCTCCTTCCTTTGCACTTGCCTCATGACCCAAACCAAATTTGCCCTATAACAACCATTTATACAGGAACGTTTTTATACATACGCTAATCAATATAGTGCGATGAATTAAAAGTAAAATATTCCTAATAGTCTTTTCATGTACAATAAGTTTGATTTTTGTAAAGAACGCGCCGTCTGGTTTGCTTTCACTTTCGAGAGATTTTTTGCATGATGCATGATCATTCATCTTTGCTACAACCGACTTAATAAGTGCGTTATTTGTGTCTTGGATTATTTATTACCAAAAAACTGTACACTTTGTGCGCAATAACTTATCTTTAACACATGAATATTCAAATTTGGCTTTTAAACCAAATAGCCTCACGCTTGTCTTAGTTGTATTATGCATGCATTGTGAAAACTTTTCATATTGTAATTTATTATGACATTAATAAATATAATGTTTCAATGCCAAGACATATTTATCAAAATACTCTAAGTTTGGTTTCCTCGAGCTAAGCTCATATATACTTATTAAAATACCCTAAGTTTTATTTTTTGTTTTTATTCCATTTTATTTATAAATATGCCACATTTATTGTTTTTACCACTCTGATGGCGTCACTTGCCTGCGATGCATTAAGCCCTAGGCAGTAATAAAGTAGAAGTAAAAGTAGAAGGTTGGTTTTACTCAAGAACAGCTTATATATTCTTATCAAAATATGTAAAGGTTCATTTTCCCGAAACACATCCGCTCATATTTACTTAATACAATTATCTAGGGTTGGGTTTCCTGAAGCATAGCTCATATATACTTATGAAACTAAGGTAAGGTTTGTTTTTGAGGAGCACAGATCAAATATGCTCATCACCATACTCTAAGGTTGGTTTTCCTCCAGCACAGTTGATATTAACTTAAACATACTTTATTGTTCTTTTCCTGGAACACTAATCAACTATATTAAATGCTTTCATTTCAGTATTCACCATTCTATTCTGTTTGTGTGTATATGCGGATAAAGACGATCAGCAAGTGATTTATACTGTTCAAGGTAAACACCAATTTGGCCTCACTCGGCTACAAAATATGTATAGTCCGAGTGATCTGTATAGTTCTAAATATCCTGTTTCAGAATCCGTCCAGTTGACTTGGTCACCCTTGAGCAATTCGAGAAATTCAAAATTGATGGTTGAGTTCTATCCAGTTTCAGAATCCGCCGAGTGAACTTGGTCACCATTAAGCAATTTGAAAAATTCAAGATTGATGGTCGCTATATCATGCATTTGGCCATTACCTCTCTCATGTTATACATAGGATAACTTTGGTGTCTAGGCATGGGTTTTAGGGGTCGAGTAATCCATTCAAACGATATGTATGGTGAAAGCAAATTCAAGATGGCCGCCATTTTAATGAAACAGTTGAAGGTATTTGTATAATCTTAGACCGAATACGTCCTAGCAAATCCAACATGGTCGCCACTAAAAGGCAGCGTAATTCCTGTTTTTGACTCGCACTTACTTCATATTATTATCATTTGGTATAAGATAAGATAAGATAAGAAATTGTTTATTAAAGTGACATGTGTGAAGCATATTAAGATTAACAGTATTATATAAAAAACAAAAATGATCACACCCGGCCCTTTGGGCCTATAAGTCACCTATATGTGTATACGTATATACATATTTACATATAATGAGATAAAGTCATAACACATCATATTATTTATAATCCGCAATCGCTAAGTTTAATATCAGATGTTTTCAGAGAAACTTGCTGAATGTAGACACTTTGAAAACGTCGTAATCAACGGAGTCAGCATTTTCCTTAAGCAGCGACTATAAGAAAACTACCCTTTCACAGTGAAGAACTCTACGGTATGTTCATAAGTTATGCGGTGTTTTCAGAAGTAGTTGATCCCTTGGTTATAATAAGTTGAGAGCTATGTGCTGTTTTCAATACACATAAAAACGTTGTCGTTAAACGCGAGAGCCAATTTCATTTCAACGAAAACGAAATAGGTTTTCGCGGTTAATCAATGAGGCATGACGTGTTTTCGCAAGACAGGTTTCTATTTCAGAGTCTAATACAGGTAAACACCAATCAGATTAGTTATGATACATGGCTGATCTTCTCTTTCGATAACCCTTTACAATAAATTTAGCGCATTTTCGAGGATGATTGTTCATAAGGTATCTCATTTTATGATGATCCCTTAACTGGTTAAATGTAGCATCATTGAATTGGTCTTCAAATATTTCTAAACGAATATGTTTATAAAATTCACAGTTTATTAGAAAATGAGTTTCATCTTCAACTGAATCTGTTTCGCACATATTACAAAGTCGTTCCTCGGGGTGCTCTCCAATATATCGCCCTGTCTCGATTCTAAGGGGGAGAATCCCACACCTAAATTGGGCTAGCATTGAACGCTCACATTTTGTCAGATTAAACATAACATAACTCTCAGTTATGAATTCGGTCTTAAACTTGATGTATGTTCTTAGTTTCGGGACATTTTGCACACTATCTACCCATACGCTACTATAATAAAGGTGTATTTTATCTTTTACTGTTTTCATGTTTATTGTGGTTTTATTGTCGTAGAAGGTTATTAAGTCAAGTTTGTTTAGCACATCTTTTAATTCACTGCACCAATTATTACGACACAGTCTATAGTCCCTATTAAATATAACCTTTGTGAGTCTGTTCTCATCGAATTTTACCAATCTGTTCCAGTATCGAATCAGGCTTATCCATCGTCTGTAAATACTAGGGATCCATCCTATATCCCCGTGTATAGCCAACAGCGGTGCAAACCTATGTACCCCCAGAAAGTATCGAATGACCCTATGTTGTATGTTGTATGTTGTCTATTGCCTGATACCTACGATATCCCCAAACCCCAGAACAATAGTCTAAACTTGGAGCTACTCCTGATTCATACAGTTTTTCAAATGTCTATATGCATGGGTTTAGACTAGTTAATCCACATATATTACTGGTATAAGTCAACAACATTACTCAGTTTTTAATAATTTATGTTTACGGTAATAACACATTTAATTCTCTCTCTTATAATTAAAATAGTAAATACGTTGTATTGATTCAATCATTATTTTTTAACAGAAAGGAATGTAGTCACGTGTTCCAAGGTTGCGATACCCAGATATCCGGTACATTACTTAGAGACTTCCGGTATAAACATGAACGTTTATCAATGCCCGCAGTATTCTATTTTTAACCAGAGAGTGTGCGGGTGTCTGCTACAGTATATAGGTAAGTCTCCATGGGTCACTGGCGTAACAGCTCAGTCGGTTACGCCATTTTCAACTGTATTTAAGTACTTGTAATACGTATTACGACGGTCAGATAACCATTTTCGCTAGTAATTATGGTAATGTAATGGACACATCACCCTTGGCTTGCGAAGATGTCTGTTAACATGCAAAGTTTTATTGACTTGCACATACAATTACTTCACAAAGCATTCCTCGGATGCAACTGGCTACTTGCATGCATATACGTGTTAGCTCTTTGCTTCATACGAGCAATCAGAACTGATGCTGCGTTGTTGCGACAGCGCCCGTATTTAACAGCCAGGCTCAATACCATTCCAATTCAAATATACATGGGAAAATAATCCACACAAATAAAATGAAACATTTCTCGATTTGCTAAACAATTAAGGCTTAAGCCAACTAGTAATAGTGTTGCTTTTTCA